>JALNQF010000669.1:0-17427 GCA_028456385.1 Ophiosphaerella korrae | reverse complement strand
CTTACTAATATTATAAACTTACTAATATTTAACTACCTTTCTACTTTTAGTTAGCGCTTAGTAAGCTACTAGGTATAACGTGTCTTACTACTCCTCGGCCTACACTACTCCTCGGCCTACACTACTCCTTAGCCTACACTACTCCTTAGCCTATACTACTCCTCGGCCTATACTACTCCTCGGCCTACTATAAAAACCTACTAAAAATCGCAAAAACTATACCTTAATATCTTAATAATAGCT
Organism: Ophiosphaerella korrae; assembly: GCA_028456385.1. Lineage (NCBI taxonomy): Eukaryota > Fungi > Ascomycota > Dothideomycetes > Pleosporales > Phaeosphaeriaceae > Ophiosphaerella > Ophiosphaerella korrae. Next base: position 17,184 of record JALNQF010000669.1, on the reverse strand, counting down.
TTATAATAAATTCTAAAATTTTACAAAAAGCTTCTTATACTAACTTAGAAGTACCTATAGAAGTACTATAGTAATATACCTAGCTGTTATAAAGATACTAAGTTTTAGCCCCTAATTTTAAGCTAAACTAGAATACCTCTAGAACTATATAATAAATTTACCTTCTAAGTTAAATATAAGCCTGAAAATAGCTATTTAACGATAGGATTAAAATTCTAGAATTTATTATAAGGCTATTTTTAAGATATTAAGGTATAGTTTTTGCGATTTTTAGTAGGTTTTTAGGGTAAGCTAAGGAGTAGTATAGGCTAAGGAGTAGTAAGACACGTTATATACCTAGTACTTACTTAGATAGCTTTATCTACTATTTACTCTTTTTTGTTAATTATTAAAACTACTTTATTAAGTTATCTTGCGTAAAGTCTACCTTATAAGTATAATAAGTAGCTATACTTATATTAGTATATAATTACGTATAAGATTATAGAAGTAATAAGTAAGCTTATAGTATAAGATTTCCTAGAAGCGTTAATACTAAAGCTAGCTCTAGACTAAGCTTAGATAATAAGCTAATTAGTAATCTAGAGCTTAGTCCTTAGCTTAAAAGTACTTATACTAGAGTAAATTAGTAGAATTTACTTAGCTCTATTATAAGAGTATAAGCTCTAAACTACTAATTAAAGAGCTAGCGTATTTATAATATTTAGTAGATCTAAGCTATAAGTAGTAAGCTTAAGCTTAAGCTCTAATATAAAATACAACTACTTATATAGCTAAGCTTACTACTAAAAGCTATAAGATTATAAATAGATATAAATAGTACTTACTAGTAATCTATTTAAAATATATAATAATAGAAAAGTAAAAATACTAGCTTATTTAGATAAGCTTTACTTTATAGTAGTTAAAACTCTAGTAACTTAAAAGTAAGCTAGTTCTTTTTAAGAACTAGCTAAAGCTAGCTTAGAGTTAGTTAAATTAAAGGCTCTAGTCTACTTAGGCTAGCTAAACGTAGTACTTATTAACCTAGGTATACTTATTAACCTAGGTATACTTATTAACTTTAGTATACTTATTAACTTTAGTAAACTTATTAAGCTAGCTCTTAGAGCTTACTTAACACTAGATTTTAATACTTACTTACTTTCTAAGAGTACTATACTTAATAATAGAGCTACTCTCTACTTAGTTAACTTAATATAAGGGGTCTAGGGCGGGGAGCTATTAGGGTACGCTTAGCGCTGTCGACAAGCTCTACTAGGCTAAGTAACTAGTACGTGCTAGCTCTGTCGGCTAGTATATTCTACTGCATACAACTTAGTACAACCCTAAGTAAGTTCTAAGCAAGTCTAAAGAACTTTAAGCGATAATAACTAGTATATATATTGTATACTACTACAATAGCTTAACTAGCTATTAGCCCCTTTTTGTTAGGATTAGCTTAGTAGTATACTATCCTTACACTTAATAAGTTTTATAGAACTAGGCTCCTTTATAAGAGTAAAAGGTATAAGCTACGTAGAAGTAAGTATATAAGTATTTCTACTACTTAGTAAAAGTACTTAAGTTTTTAAGAATACTCTAAATAGAGCTTATAGTAAGTATATAGAAAATCTTATACTTTATAAAGTAGTAGTAGTTAAAAGATTTTATATTAATATAGTATCTAAAGCTTAATTATAGTAAGTAAGAGCCTAGTATTAAGGTTTTAATCTAACTCTAAAAGTAAGAACGCTAGTAGAGAGTATTATACTAGTAACGCTAATACGTTAATATAACTTTACTTTTATTAAATACAAGCCTATTACGTTTTATTTAACTATTATAAGCGTAACTTAAAGTAATTAAGTTAATTACTAGCTTAACTTATAGCGCACAACACCTAGAAGTAACTTAGAAGAACTCTAGTATACTAGAGCTAGTTATTTTAGACTAGAAGTACTATAAGCGTAGAGATAGTAACGTAACTACTTCTAGGATACGAAAGCTAGACTACCTATGTGTGTCTCTCGTTCTTTCGCCGATAATAACGTAAAGGCAGCATCTTTTAGTATATAGGCGTTAGATTACTATATAATCGTAGTAGCTTTTTATTTGTAGTGCTCTATATAAATAAATCTACTTAGGTATAATTTACTATAGAAGAGGCAGCTAAGGTAACTAGTTACTAGTCGAATAGAGCAATATATTTAAACGTAGAAAATAAAGTTTATAATGTCCCTTAATACGTAAAGCTTTCTCTACTAGTATAATCGTAGCGTATTTTTATTTGTTACTATACTAGGACAAAAGTTAGGAACGCTAAGCTTAACTTACTACGCACCTCTAAACTACATTACTACTTTAACCTACTATAACTATAGCTACACTGCGCCGATTTAGACGAGAGATAGATAGAAATATTCGCAGAAAGCTAAATATAAGTTTAGATAAGTATAATAGAATTATTAGGATAGTATTAGGTAGTGTAAGGTACTCTAAAGTTATACGCTAGTTTAACTATACATACTTAGCTATAACTAAGATTATAAAAAAATACCGCGAAATAGGCAATATTAAAGATAAACCTCGTAGTAGCTATCTACCTATACTATCGCTATACTAGAAGAAGCTTATCTATTGCAAGGCTTGTGCCTAGCTAAAGATTAAGTACTTAGAGCTTACTAAAGCTACTATAGTTGTAGTAGTAGATAGGACTCCTTTAAAGCTACCTAGCTATAAGACATTATACTACTTTATTAAAAGACGTAGCCTTACTAAAAATCTATATAAAAAGTAACTAAAACTTAAGCCTATCTATGCTTAGAAACGCTAGTAGTTCTATCGATAGTATCGCTGCTTTTAGTAGTACTTGCGTATACTTAAATTCTTAGATAAGTACTCTCTTTAGAAGGGCTCTAGCTACAACTGTAAGTAGTACTTTTAGTTCTCGTAGAAGAAATAGAAGCTAGAGATAATAACTAAGGTTAACGTCTATAGGCGCCCTACCTAGATAGTATAGGGATCTATATAGCTAGATAAACGAGGTAGACTACGCTGTAGTTTACTCGTTATTATAGAGAGAGATAAGTGTACACAACGACGTAGCTACTTAAGTAAAAGTTATATTAAAGCTCTTCGTAGAGGCTTACTACCTAACTAGTAGTAGTCTTAGCTTTTTATGCAGGATAATGCGCGCATATACACCTTGCGCGCAACGATAAGATAGATAGCTTAACACTACATTACACCTATAACCTAGCTACCTTACTTACCTGACCTTAACCTAATTAAGCACCTCTAGTAGCATCTTAAGAAGCTAATGCATAAGCACTACCTATAATATAATAACTCTTTACAAGCTAAAGAGGAGTGGGAGGGCTTCTGCAGCGCGTTGAAGGAGTGCTGGCGGCGTATACCAGGTACGCTCATACGCAAGCTCATCTTGAGTATGCCGAGGAGGATTCAAGCTTGTAGGCGCGCGCAAGGCTGGCAGACTAAGTACTAACTTAATTCTCTTCAAATACATCAAAAAAACCGAGTTTCTATGTAATTTTAGGTGGTGGGTGGTTGTGAACGATGAGGCGTCAATCTCATGTTGGGTGCGCACGTGCCACGCTGTTCCAAACTTTTGTCCAGTAACTGTAGCTGAAATGTGCAAATCTAGCAGGACAGGGACTTTTTATATCAATCGAGAGGCTAACAAAGTAGATTACGTGCAGATACCGTGCAGGTACGCGTTAGGGTGAAGTAGCTACCATTCAATGCACAGAGGCTAGCTCTATATACTAGACGTAGGACAAAAAAAAAGAAAAGATAACAGGAGAGGCAGCACGCGTTTATTGCCGCATAGACAAAGAATTAGCAAAAGCATGACATGGTATACAATTTAACGCACCTTATAGTATATTTCCACGGTTGTAGAATATTGAGGTCCCGTATTTACAATAGCCTAGGACATTGGAATGAGATTCTTCATGAGATAGACTTGCCGACATATCGATGAATAGCCTGTGCTATAAGATTTCATGAACTGTTAGATACATATTGTACACAAGATTATTACTTCCGACTCAAATGCGCTCCGGCGCAGAAAGCATCAGCATACCTGAGGGTAATATCCGTGTCCCTTACCTTCCCTCTGGGCTGACCCTTCCTGTTCGAAGCCGTAGCGCAGGAACAACCCAACTATCCGCGCAAGACGGATATTCTTCCTGAATGCCCCTAATATTCGTCTCAAAGACCGACCAAAACTCGTCTCGGAGCTCCTTGGCGTTATCGTAGTAATGCCACCCCCGTGCCATCCATATATCCGAGGACATTCTCCAAGGCTCACAGCAACATTCCGAATGGGAGGATTTTAGATTTTAGACTCGGCCCAATCAATGACTGCGGTGATGTAGCCAGCGTCGTCAACAAGGGTTTTGTCTCGTTGAGGGTCGCCATGGGTGATGACGAAGGGAAGGGTAAAAAAATTCGTGGGAGATAACTCGCGGATATGCTTTAGAGTCCCAACAAAGGCAATCGGGTAGTTTTTGGGAACAGGCAATGGAGATCAACCTCTAATTCGTGGCGTAGGTTGTTGGTGACGGTTGGAGCGACCCGCTGCGGCTGTTTCCACGCTGCTACAAAGAATCTGCCCTCTGATTTAAGTATTTCGTTACCAAGAGTGACCGGCATGTCTACCTACCTACCTTGCAAGATGGCCTACGGTCTCTGGAATTGCCGGGTTTCAAATTCCGCCTTTCCTTCCGGTGACATGTCCCTCGTTTGGATATAGCACACCCCGTCGCGCTTATCCATTACATAGATAGATAGAGGGGATTGCCTACCAATCTGTCCGTGATAGCTGGCATTTGGGAGCACACCCCGTGTGGACCAGCTTGGCGATGTTGATGTTTGCCATGTTGAGCTTAGAGCGTCCCGCGCGGAACTGCACAATGTCTGCCTGGCTCGGCCCGGCGATGGCTATATAGCTCCATAGGCCCTGGCACTGGAGGTCAAACTCGACTAGAGATTCCTTAGTCTCGATGACCTCGAGCCCGAAGAGGTTAGTTAGTTGGTTCTCCTGGAGGTAACCCGATCAGCTCCAAGAAGAAGGTGGTACTAATATCGGCCAGGTTGGCGGTGGGTCCCTCGCGGTATTCATAAGCCTGGAGAACCCCCTCGGTGGTTGGTTTGAACATGTGGCCACGTATGTTGGAGAGGTCTAGAATGCAGGGCTTTCGCTGTTCGGGTCTAGTTTCCTATGAGCGTCTTGAGCTTGGTCCCTATCATGACTTGGCCGTTCCCGATGGTGTTGTGGCGGTGGATGAGGTTTATGGAGAACTGCTTCTGTAAGCCATGGTGCTTGGCGACCCCCTCTATAGTATAACTTTATGATATGCTCTTTTCTTGGAGGGCTCGCTGCTCGAGAAAGTGCGGGAAGGAAAGGGTAGTGACAATGGACTGTGTGAGGGATTGATGGATGACGTACGGTAGTCAAGATGGTATGATTGTATTATGATGATCTCTCAGCTAAGCTAGGCTAGTGCTATATATAGTAAGGAGGCTAACGTCCTTGACATGCAAGCCCAGGCGTAGTTCTCGATAGGGAGATTCTTCTTAGGCCAGGTTACTTTTGGAGGAGTCTGGTGGGTGTCTTCAATCAAAGTCCTGGACTTTCGCGAGGATACGCTGGGGTTCTTCTTGACGCAGTAGAGTATGTTGCTCTTGGCTTTGGCAAAGGTGTTGCGGAGGGTGCTCTGCTTCTTAGAGTTTGGCAGCAATGGTTTCTGAGTGCTCCTGCCGTGGTTGGGAGGGTAGCGGTGGCGTTTTCAACCGTGGTTCGGCAGCAGCCGTCTCAGCGCGGTAGCGGTCCTTCTCAAAGAGCACTTGCAACGTAGTTGAGCGCCTGCGCAATTATGACGCAATCGCCCAGTTCTCCAATCGATGCAGGTTTCTCATGTGCGCCGGAGTCGCAATCAGCGTCTGGGAGCTGTAGGCTCTGCCAAGCTTGGGAATGTGTGCTGCGGGAGTTCAGACTCAACCGTGGCGTTTTCGCGGATCCGTCAATCTCTGGGGCCGCCGTATAACGCGAAAAAAGAGCTTTGCCGTAGTTGGCTAGGCGTGTGACAGCCAAGAACCGTGCGACCTCAGCGTGCTGCGGGGTCCAAGAAGGCACAATGGAAACAGGCTCTCGCATATCCGAAGCATGCGAAAGGTGCGTGCACCATAATGTCGTATTTTGATTAGCTCTATAACGCTTATGATGCTTAGGCCGCTCATCAAAAGCACAGGGCTCCACGACTGCTACGGCAGCCAGTGCCCCCAACGAGGGCGCGAATCAAGGTACGGGCAATATCGACACATTAGCTCCTGCAGATTGTCATCATATAAAGCTTGGAGGGGAGCTGAAAGATCTTGCATTAGCAGGCGCAACGGAACAATCACAACACTGAAGGGCCTTCCTCAACCGACATACGAAACTCTCGGCGACATATTCGAACGAATTATATCAATCTAGTGTCTACATGCAAGTAAATTGACTTAATAGTAGCTTAATAAACTTGCTCGCTAATTGTAAATCTTTATCAAGTTACTGTGATGGACAAAAAGTCGAGTCCGAACTCTTGATGTTCTGCCCACTTGAACGGTATTTGTACCACGACAGTTACTTATTAGACCGCTTTCGTTTTGAGCCCCCTAAAAAGAGGGGAAAATGTGAACCAATCTCGTGAGAGCAGCTTGAACATGTATCTTGCAACTGATTGCCTATAAGCCCTCGGATCCCCTTGACTAAACTCTGCATCTCCTTCTCTCCCTTCCTATTGTCGATTTGATCGTAACGAAGAGAACAGAGAATCCCTATTGCTCTCAACCATTCATTATGCTTCGCCGCTAGAACAGCGGCATGAAAAGATTGTAAAAAAGGTCCAAGATCGCCTAACGAGGTAATCTTTTTTGCAAGTATATCATGTTTCAATATTTCTGCAGTAGCAAAAACCCCTTCTGCAACAGAGAATGTTGACCCAAAGAGACAGCCAGGCACGAGAGTTACCGTTGAGTGAAGCCATCCAGGAGGTATAACAAGAAGCTCTCCAGGCATTGTAAGAGCAGCGCGGCCTCCAGTTAGCTCCTCTTCACAATGTAAATATTGTCTGCTAATATTACTTTCTCTCTCGTAAGCCGTTCGGTTGTTGCGACTTGGAGGATAGAGTGACCATAACTTGGCCTGTGTATTGTCCATCGCGGTAAGGCCCATATATCCTCTATCTACAGCAAAGTTAGCTTTCTTTAATAACTATAAAAAAAAAGGGGGGGGGGGGGATAAGTGTAAAGTTTCTTACCATCATGGATATCAACAAAAGAGCCTACTGTGCTGATGTTAGCGAGAGCCTGGAACACACTATTTTTTCCTTCTTGCTGGTATATATGATATTGCGACTCGATAGCTGTTGGTGGACATAGTAAGGTGTTGTCAAGCGGAATATCCATTGCGTACTTGGGCTGTGTCATGGAAAATCCAGAAGTAAACTCGTAGACAAGAGAGGGTTTGAATGGTAGTGGTTCGTTCTTTCGGTCCCCTTCGTAAATTGAGCCATTGTGGATATTCATGATTGCCATTCCCCACACGCCGTTAAGATCGAGGTCCTTATCTGGAACTGCAAAAATATAGGGAGACCCTATTCCGCCCTCCTGAGGGTTGATCTCATTCTTTGTAAGTGGCACAAGCCGTCCACTTCGAAGCCCATCCATAAACGGCTTCAGCGATGCCTGAAGCTCTACACGTTCTGTTGTTAGAAAGTTGGCTAGCGCGGAGCGGTCATGTCGGCTAGATTTAAGGTCATCATAGCATAGATGCCACCTTTGCTTGTGTTCATGGTAGATAGTATCAATACTCCAAGTTTGATCCCATCGCGGCGCTGGCGGGAGGCGGCCTGCAGACGATTTTGCAGTCCTTTTGATTATTTCTGACTCAGCGCCTTGTTTAGAATTACCCTGCCTCTTCAAGTGTAAATTGAGTCTGGACCTTTCCATGTAGGCATATCCGTGGCAGTCGCATTCGAGGACATCCGTGCTATGCTTCTTCTTCACGTGGCTCTTCAGCTTCTTTAGGTCGGCGAAGGCTTCTGAACAGTTGGTACATGGTAATGGCGTATCGCCTCGTCCATGGATAACGCGCAGGTGCTGGATCCAACTATCTTGAATTGTGGTGAACCTGTGTCCGCAGCATTGCAGCCCTATCCCTGATTTGCTGTGCTTGTTGATGATGTGCCCGACAAAGGCGCACACGCCAGAGAGTGACTCTCTACATTTCATGCAAGTAAGGGCTGGATCTGTTTCTGCTGTAGAGACTGCAGCGGCTGTATGAAAGAGCTTCAATCCGGGCTGCGGTGTGAGCTGCGATGTGAGCTGCGATGTGGGCTCATCGTGCGGTGTGAGCTGCAATACTATTTGCATTGTTGTCAGATTTGAAGTAGGTTTCGATAGTAACTCAAATCCGTGTAACTATGCGATAAATATCCGTGATAAAAGATTGGGAAGAAACAGTTGTATTTTTTCTATAATAAGTTATGGAAATCTCTTTATGTACATGCCCTAAACGTCATTGTATACTAACTCTGCTATTGTTAGTATTACATTGTAGATGTATACTTATAACTCTCCGAATTGTTCCGATATTGTCTATAGCTGGAGAGCTATATATATATATATATATATATGCCTCTAATCTAACACACCCCTTTAGCTTGGCACCCTTGTCGAGCTAGACTAAGATGTATATTGTCGAGTTAAGCTTGGATTTTGTCAAGTAGAGCTTCGTGTGCTGCTTGCTGTCCCTTTATCTCTACAAGTCTAAGCTAAGTAAGGAAATGCTCCTACTTGTTGTGCGGCAGAGTCTTCGTAAAGCTATTAGCTGTTATCTCTGTAGATAGAGTATATTTGACTTGAATTCGGCTAGCTAATACTTCTTGCCGTAGCTAATAGTTGTAGATATCTACGTGCCGTAGTTTAGTCTAAAGCTTAGCTAGTTCTTTAGTAATGTGAGGCCGGGCTCTGTGCCACCAGACCAAACGTGACCCCAAAAGAGGTACAGTATGCCGAATAGGCATGCTAGGCATAGAATAGTATATATATACTAGGGATACTCGTAGTAGGCCTAGGGCCGGCCTATGGCCGTGTAACGGGTCACCAGGGTCGACTCCTAATGACCTGTTTGGGGTGTTAGTGGATTAAGGGTTGATGACAAAAGCTCGTGTAGTAATCAGCAATAGGCTATAAACAATAGAAGATGTTTCGCAACTGTCGAGTATTGTCGCTCTTAGTTAATAATTGAATTGCCGATGCCATCCTAACGACGCGCATCGCTACTAACTATATACTCATAGTAATCTGTTGATCTATAATCAATTCTCGTCCGTGCACTCTATAGATGAAGGGATCACATTACGTGTCCTAGTTGTAGGTAGTTTTCTAATTAAGCTTATTACCCCGCTCGTCCTATGCTTTGTCAGCGCTTATGTTAGAGCTAATTAGTTCTATCTCGATTTCCCTTATTATACTCGTAACACTATTCCCTCCTTTAAGCGGGTTCTTATTTCGCTATCTAGGGGCTAAGGTTATTAGCCCTATTTCTTTGTTAATGCGAAGTTCTTCGTCTTCTCTAATACCTACTTCGTTAACCTATCGTCGTCTTGCCCTCGCTAATTATATACTACGTTATAGTATTACAATATTTCCTTATTCTTATTACAAGTCTTTAAATCTACTATTAATATATCTTTCTTTAAAATATAGTAAGGCTTATAAAGCGTATATACGTGCTAACACTTGTTTGTCTTACAACCTATTAGTTGTGTCTCTAGTAGAGTGTAAGTTAAGAATACTTATTTGCGCATCTATGCTTATTTATAACAAGGAGAGGCGTTAACTACGCTTAAGAAAAACTATTATTATAGATTGTAGAGGCTAAAATTAAACGTAAGAGGCTATAGGAAGCCTCTTAGCGTATACTAGAGGAATATTAGACTTAACTTCTTAAAAATTAGACGCGCCTATCTAATAACTAGGCCTACTTAGTTTGTCTTTGTAAGACAAAGGCCTTAAATAATAAGAGGTCTATTAATTAGTCTATTACCTTAGAGGCTAAACTAGATTTTAAGGATGTTGTAAGGGCCTCTTAGGCTCCTATTGCGTTAAGCGTCCTAATTACCTCTCTATCTAACGTTAGTAACGTAAATCTTCTCTATTTACTACAAGGCAGTTTAGAGGATTTTAACTTTAGAACTCCTCTAATTTCTTAAGGTAATTAAGGTTATTCTCTAGTTTCTATATATCTTCCTATAGTTACCCTCTCTTGTCTATTCCTATCTATTCTACTAAGTAGTAATTCTTTCTATTACAAAACTAGTATACTAGGATTTTTTTAACTTTTTATTCCTCTTATTCTCTATATATATCTACTTTATATACTAGTAGTTCTGCGTTTTATAGTACTATCTCTAGTAGTACTACGTAGAAAGTTAGGTATATCTTTATCTTATTTAGTAGCTTTAATTTAAATATAACTAGTGTAACTTCTTTCTTAATCTTGTATAGTCCTATCTTAACGTAGTCTAGTTTTAAACTAGGTCGCTTGCTTTCAATATTTTTTTAGACTAACTATACTTTTTCTCTCTTTCTAAATTAGGGTCCTTCTTTATATTTTTTGTTATAGTACTTTGCTATACAATTATATAGAAATTCTACGTCTTGTTTTAGTTAGTTATATATTTCTTTTATCTTGTTTGCAAAATTTTCTCTTTTTAGAGACTAAGATTCTATATTCTTAAGTATTTAATATATATTAGGGTTAAATCTATAGTTTACAAAGAAAAGTAATACTTCTATTATTATATACTTTACACTATTATATACTAGCTATACTATAGGTAGTAACTATACCTAATTGTTCTAGTTATAGTTAAGGTAGTATCTTAAGTATTGTTCTACCGTCTAATTTATTTATTCTAATTATCTATCTATTTGTAGATAGTATACTATTAATATTAAATATTGTATCTCTAATTATACTATTATTGTCTACTATATCTTTAATATAAATCTTACGTCTCTATCTATAATAATTTTGTCTAGTAGGCTATATTAGCTAACTACAGTTCTAAGGACCTAGTATATAGTAACCTCTATTCTACTTTTTTCTTTATATAGTCTAAAATATAAGTATTTTATAAGTTTATCTACTATTATCAAGATTCTATTATACTTAACTCCTAATATTAGGTCCTTTAACTTAGGTAACTTCGTAATAATGTCTATTATAATAACTCTCTAGAGGCGTTCTAGTACTTTAACTAGCTATAATATTCTATATAGTATATATCTATTATACTTGTTTCTATAATATTCTATATAATCTTATAGTACTTCTATTACTAGTTATCTTACTTTTAGTATGTAGTAATCTCTTAAAAGCCTATCTAGTATTTTTTTAATTCCTTAGTATCTATATACTAGTAGTTTATAGAATTGTTATATAAACTCTCTTTGTATTTTCTTTAGGACGTATATTCTTCTATACACTTTTACTATTACTTCTTAGATTTTAAGTTTCTTTATTTCTTTAGAGGCCTTTATTATTTTATTCTTAATCTATTTGTCTAGTTTATTACTTACTCTTTTAAGTGTTGTAGCTACCTTAAGTTTATTTATAACTAGGTATCCTTTTTTATTCTTAACTAGAACTATACTAGTAGCGTGTACTTTTTCTTATAAGTCTAGCTTTCTACTTAAGGCGTCTAGAAACTAATTGTCTTTTCCTTTTATATATATAACTTTAAAGTTAAACGTTAATAGGTATTTCTACTATCTTGTATATTATTATAATAATTCTTTATTTATTATAAATCCTATAAGATTCTTGTAGTCTATATAGACTTTTATTCTATACTTTACTCTTTATAGATATACTCTCTATTATTTAAATACTTTATAGATTACTAGTATCTTCTTATTATAAATTAAGTAGTTAAGTTCTACTAGCTTTATTTTCTTAGAGAAATACTTAACTAAATATTCTTACTTAGTTTTTAGGTCTTCCTATATTAGTGCTATTCTGTAGACTAAATTAGACGCGTCTATTTTTACTATTACTAGTAGGTCTAGGTTATATATTCTAATAACTAGGTTTTCTATAAACTTCTTTTTAATCTAGTTAAATACTTCTTTATATTCCTTTATCTATTTAAATAGCGTATCCTTTTTTTATAAGTCTAGTAATTAGTTCTATATCTTTAGACTATCTTACTATTAACTTTCTATAAAAGTTTACTAGTATATAGAATTGTTGTACCTCTTATAAGTTCTTTAGTATTAGCTATTCTTTAATTAATTTAATCCTTTTTAGGTTAATCTTAATTTTTCCTAGTTTAATAATAAATCTAAAGAAATCTATTTCCTTTGTATAAAATTCGCATTTTCTTATTTTAGGGAATATCTTGTTTTCTACTAGTTGTTCTAGTACCTTATATATATGTTATATATATTCTTCCTCTATTTCTAAAAATATAAGGATATTGTCTAGGTATATAAATATAAATACGTCTAAGTACTCTTTTAGTACTATATTAAATTTCTCTTAGAATACTACTAGTATATTTATTAATCTAAAGAGTATAACTATATATTCTAGTAGTTTGTATTATATTCTAAATACTATTTTCTATTTATCTCCTTCTTTAATTCTAATCTAGTAGTAGGCGTTCTAGATATCTAGTTGTGTAAAGATCTTCGCTTTCTATAGCTTATCTTATATTATATCTATTTATAGTAAAGAGTATTAGTTCTTCCTTATAATTGCGTTTGTTTTCCTAAAGTCTACGCAAGGTCTTTTTTCTTCTATCCTTTTTTTGTCTACAAATATAAGTCTATATACTACTAAGGAATAAGATTCTTATATCTATTCTTTCTATATTGTATTTTGCATAAATACTCGTTTAATTTTAGACTCTTCTTCTATTTTCTAGTAGACTAGGCTCTAACCTACGTCTTTTCCTTTTTCTAGGTCTATTACTAAGTCCTATAGTTAATATTCTAGAAGGTAGTCTTTAGGTTCTATAAGCTATTTTTCCTATTTCTTATATTTATTTAGGAATTCTCCTTTATTTATTTTTATGTTAGCTTTTAATATATCTTTTCTAAGGTAACTAATTTTCTCTATTCTTTAATTAATTCTTAGGTTAGCTATCTATAACTATAGTATCCTTAGGATTATATCTTATTTATTATTAATCGTTGTTATATCTATAACTATGTTTTTAATTATTAACTCTTTTAGCTCTAATATAGAGGGTATTATCTTAAACTTTATAAGTTCTTAGAATAGTTTTCCTTTAATTGTACTTAATTATTAAGCGTATTTCTTTATTATATAACTTATTCCTTATTCTTCTATAAACTTCTTAGATATAAAGTTCTTTATAGCTCTACTATTAATTATAACTTATACTTTTTTTATTTAAAAGATACCTATTTTTGTAATATATAGGCCTCTTATACCTTCTAGCTATTCTTACTTAGGCGTTTTTGTAAATTATCTATCTTTCTAGAGCTATTACTCTATTTTAAGTTTATATTCCTTGTACTTAGGATATTTATTATACGTGTATTTATACTATAGTCTTCTTAAAACGTATTTCTTAGATAGTTTTAGTCTTAGCTTTACTACTATATATCCTTCTTTTAGTATTATTTCCTATCTTATAATATCTTCTAATAGAATTACTTTTGTATAGTTGTAGCCTTTTCTTCTTATTAGCTATATATAGTTATTTACTTTAGGGTTCCTATATATAATATAATTCTTATCTAGGTATAATAGCTATAATACTTTAAAATGTGCTAGATATTCTAGATTTATTATTTTATCGTCCCCTTTCTAGTATTTATTTTTACTAGGTATTTCTTCTATTAGGATATAGTATACTATTAGTACTCTTAGTATATAGGCTTTATTAATCTATTACGTCTTTCTTATAAAGTACTACTATTCTTTCTATATAAGTATTCTTTCTACTATAACTATATATTACTTTATCTACTTTTAGAATACTATAAACTTTATATTCTTAGGATTACGTTCTTTTTAGTCTTTGTACGCTTCCTCTATACTTATAACTAGTAAGTATTTCTAAACGAATTACTATTCTTACCTTTATTCTACTATATCTATTATTATATAGCTATAGTAACTATATATATCTAACTAGGTATAATCTATACCTCTTATATTAACTTTTCTCTTGTTGTTTCTTAGTTCTTTAGAAACAACCTTAGTAGTCTTCTTATTTTCTACTATTCTCTTAGCAAGGGTTAATAGTACTAGAAGCTCTTCTTCTTCCTTTAAATCTTCTATTAGTAGGTCTATTATATAGGTTATTTCTTTAAGCTATACTTTTATTTAATCTTTTTTTATTACTACTACTTTATTCTTATATAAAAACTATCCTACTCTCTATTTACTAGAATAGTATATATAGTAGTTATTGTTATAATAAAAGGTCTAATAGAGTATTGTATATTACTATTCCTTACTCCTAGCTACTTTCTTCTAAGGTTTAGCTTCTACTTTTAGTACTTCCTTCTTATTTTTAGTTATTTTTAACTAGGTTTCTTTCTTAGAGTCTTTACTTTTACAATTCTTTACAAAGTGTCTTAGTTTTCTACATTTATAGTATACTATATCTTTCTTTTTCTATAATTAGTAATCCTTTACGTAGTAGCCTTTTTTACTATAGTTAAAGCACGTAAAGTCTTTATTCTTCTTTTTCTTTCTATCCTTGTTTGCGTTAAGGATTATAGGGTCTCCTCTATTATAGTTATTAGGTTTTCTCTAATATTTGTTTATCTTTTACTTTTAAAGGTTATTGTATACTTGTATTACTTATTTCTTTAAGGCCTCTAGCGTCCTTAGTTTATCTATCTAGATTAATTCGTATTAGATTTCCTTACTTAGTCCTTATTTAAATTTTAATATTAGGGATAGCTTATTCTATTTTATATTCTAGGATAGTTATTTAAACTATAATATATATTCTAAAATACTCTTATATTACTTAAGCCTTATAAGCTTTTTATTAGCTTGTTAGGTAATATCTATATCTCTAAACGCTACTCGTATTTGTTGTATAAAGTATTTATAACTTCTAAAGATAGCTCTTGTTTTATCTTTCTATATTCTTAGAGTACGTATTATATAGTCTATCTAGTAAGGTTTAAACTATCTTATTATATCCTCTTTAAGGTATATTTCTATATACACTACCTTTTTATCTTCTATATTAAAGTAGAGTACTTATATATTAATCTAAAGTTATACTAAAGCTATAAAAGGTTTTAGTTTTTCTCCTATTTTATTAAACTTCTTAAGTACTAGTATCTTAGGTAGTTTCTTTATTGCGCTTATTTCTAGTCTCTAGGTAATTTGTTCTATTTAGTTCTATCTATTTATAATAGCTTTAATCTAAAGTTTATTCTATTTAATATAGTCTTGTAGGTCTTTGTTTTATATCTCTAGTACATTAATTACGAGCTTTATATCTTCTTTCTTAGAGATTAAGTTGTTTAGGTAGTCCTTAATTACTTTCTATATAGTGTTGTCTAACTTATAGCTACTTATAGGTACCTTAACTCCTTTCTTTATTAAACTTTCTACTATTATATTAGCTTAAACTATATACTACTTATGCTTTGCTTCTCGTAATAATAAGATTAGTAAGGTGTAATAGGTTACTAGGGTTAACTCCTAATAACCTATTTAGAGTATTAGTAGATTAAGGGTTAATAACAAAAGCTTATATAGTAATTAGTAATAGGCTATAAATAATAGAAGATATTTTGCAACTATCAAGTATTATTACGCTTAGTTAATAATTAAATTACTAATACTATCCTAATAACGCGTATCGCTACTAACTATATACTTATAGTAATCTATTAATCTATTACTTGTATCTAGTCTTAGCGACTATAGATTAATAGATTAGTAATCTATTAATCTATAATTAATTCTTGTCTATATACTCTATAGATTAAGGGATTATATTATATATCCTAGTTATAGGTAGTTTCCTAATTAAGCTTATTACTCTACTCGTCCTATACTTTGTTAGCGCTTAAGTTAGGGCTAATTAGTTCTATCTCGATTTCCCTTATTATACTCGTAATAGGCTAGCCGAGGGTTGTATAGAAAAGTACCTATAACAAGTAATTAGTTAAATTATTTACGTATTATTGTATTAAATAGTAATATACTGTATTAGTAGCTTTATCTAGAGTTTATCTAGTAATCTTAATATAAATATTACTTCTTTAGCTACTTATAATAGAGCTAGTAGTTTAGCTTCTATTATAAACGTTATAATAGTATCTTACTTATTTACTTTTTATATAATTAGCCTATTAAAAAGCTTAATTATATATCTTTAAGAGCTCTTTCTATCTACTATATTATTAGTAAATTATTGTAGTAGGAAAATAGTACTAAGGAGAGGATTATACAATCCTAAAATTACTTATTAAAGTAATTAGGTACTAGATTATTAGTTTTACTAATCTTTAAGTATATAGAGTTAATTATACTTAGCTTTATACTTAGATAGTAGTTTAATTAACTTCTTACTTATATAAAGATTATTCTTTACACTTCTATTTTCTATTATAGTTATAAGCTTAGTACTTTAAAAATATAGATTAGAATCTCTTTATATAATCTTACTTACTAAGAGCTAAAAGAATAATTATTCTACTCCTAAAAAGTACTCTTTAAATATAAGTAATATACTCTTTAAAAGTGTAAAGTAGACTTTACGTAAGATAACTTAATAAGGTAGTTTTAATAATTAACTAAAAAGAGTAAATAGTAGATAAAGCTATCTAAGTAAGTACTAGGTATATATACCTAGTAGCTTACTAAGCGCTAACTAAAAGTAGAAAGGTAGTTAAATATTAGTAAGTTCGTAATATTAGTAAGTTTGCGATGTTAGTAAGTTTGTAATATTAGTAAGTTTATAATATTAGTAAGTTGTAAACTTACTAATATTAGTGCGAAAATAAAAGATATAAGAGATAACTCCTTTATACGTCTCCCTCTTTTTAAAGAGTAAATTCCTAGAGCTTAAAAAAGGCTCTAATTAACTAATAATACCTATTAGGTAGTAGTAGTAG
>JALNQF010000668.1:0-17435 GCA_028456385.1 Ophiosphaerella korrae | reverse complement strand
ATTCTTATTAAGTAGTATCTATCCTTTAGGTCTAGCTTTATAAAAATCTTAGCTTAGCTTAGCTTATCTTAGAGTTTGTCTATATTTAGTAGTAGGTATTAGTCCTTTACTATAATATTGTTTAGTTTTTAGTAGTTTACGTATATTCTTAGTAGTCTCTTCTTCTTTAGTATAAAGAGAATTAGAAATCTTACTAATAATAAAGATTCTTGTATATATCCTTTTTTTAGGTCTCTATTAAGTCTTTCTTAAAGTATTACTAATTTACTCTCTATTAATTAGTAAATAGGCCTAAAAGGTATCTCTTTTTTTTATAACTTAATTATATAGTCTTAGGGTTAGTACTTAAGTAATACTAGTGTTTCTATCTCTTCTATAAATAAGTAGCTAAACTTCTTATATTATTCTAGGATTTTAGGAGTTACGCGTTACTCTTCTACTTCTACTTCTTAGCTTAGCGCCCTACTAGTACTTATAGAGTTACTTATTCTCTCTTAATAAGTTACTATTAAAGCTACTATCTTATATAGTACTTTCTTATCTACTATTAAATACTACTAATATATAGGCTTAGATCTACGTACGTCTTTATAGTTGTTAAACAAGAAGTTCTAGTTTTTCTAATTAACTCTAGGATTAAACTCTTATAGCTATAAGAGTCCTAGTATAACGTTTTTGTTAGCTAAAACTAATACGTCTAAGGTAATCTTTATACTATATCCTTAAATAATAATCTCTATAGTTACTTTATTACTAAATATTAGGTTTCTTAGTATTAGTTATCTATTTGCAATATAGATTAGATATAGTATATTTTTTACTTATAGTTAAAGTCCTACTTATTTTACTACTTTAGGTGTAATTAGGTTTAAAAATTACTCTAAATCTACTAATACTTTTATTTCTTCTCTTTTTATCTTTACTAGGAATTTAATAAGTCTTTTAGCGTTAATAGCGTTATAGCTTCTAGATATATATCTAGCGTTAGCTATTTACTTAAAAAAGACTTAATCTTATAATCTTTATTAATCTTTTACTAAAATCCTTAGAGTATCTTAATCTCTTTATATTGTTTATACTTCTCTAGTGTATAGGTTTACTTAATTAGATTAATATATTAGTTATTTATAAGTATCTTACTTATATTTTTATCTTCTTTAGTTATACCTAGAAAGTACTCTACTTCCTACTTATCTTATAGGTATTATTTATATCTTATATCTATATACTCTTCTTAGTTCTATTTATATCTAGATTTCTTATAAGAGAAATATCTAGATCTTATCTTGTTAGAATAGTAAGTAAAGTAGTTATTGTAGTAATATCCTATCTATAATAGTAGTAGGTAGTTTAGGTTGTATAAGTATAGCTAGTATTATAGTTCTTGTATTAACACTAGATCTATAATAATTAGCGCCTAATTGTTATTTATATATAATAATTTATATTACTAGGTCTACTCTACTTAGTATTCCTTGTCTTACTATTTTCTTACTAAGTAGTAGCTATCTACTAGTCTCTAGATTTCTTTTGTAAATCTATTTTATACTTTAGCGTTTTCTTACTTTAGCTCTAGTATTTTAGGTACTATTTTGTATTTAGAGGTCTTAAGCTCTTAGTTTTTTTTTCTATTCTTATCTTAGGCTATATATTTCTACCTTCCTAGATATAGTGTTATCTTATACTTATACTCTACTCTTCTTTAGTATAGCTAAAAGTATGCTAAGGTATCTATTCTAGCTTATTTCTACTTTAGCTAATACCTTTTTACGTAGCTTTACTTTCTTAGTAGTATTTTTATAGCTTCTACTTTATTATCTATTATAAAGTTTATTAGTTATATAGTAATCTTATAGTAGTTATATCTTTTACTTATATCTTACTACTAGAGGTTTATAGTCTTATAATCTCTCTTCTCTTTACTTCTTCTAGAGATTACTTCTTATTCTTCCTCTCTATTATTATCTTACTACTTACGCATATTAATTTATTATATAATCTTGTTCTTTACTTAATAATTTTTTACTAGGTACCCTATTTTACTATACTTATAGTATTTTTAGCTTTCTACTCTCTTAGAGTTCTTATAGTAATAGTATTCTTATTTTCCGAGGTTTATATTATTAACGTATATCTTGTCTAGCCTAAAGTATCTATAGCTACCCTAAACTTAGTTATTCTTGTATTTGTATTACTACTCGTACTTAGGTTTATACTTCTTACTTTCTATACGTAGTACTCTTACGTTCTTAGCTTCTACTATATATTTGTATATATAGTTATTAACTTAAATTACTTCTTTTATTAGGTTCTCTAATATCTTAATTGTAGCTTTACTACGTATTAGCTCGCCTTAAATATTACTCTTAAGTTTCTATTAAAATATCCTTATTAATAACTTGTTATTCTATTCTATTTATATTGCGTAGCTTTAGAACTTATTAGTATAATCTACTACTACCTTGTATTATTATAGCTACTATATCGCGTACTCTACTACTACTATCTTATTTACTAGTAGAAAGGTATATTATACTTTGTCTTTAAACTTAATCTATTTTTTAAATATCTTATTATAGTCGCTATTATTGTTATTAAGGTATTTCTTAAGGTATAGCGTAACCTATTTCTCTACCTTACCCCTTATATAAGATAATACAAGTATAACTCTATCTTTATCCTAAACTTAGTCTACTATAAAGAAGATATTAAGTTATAAGATCTATAGCTTAAGCTTATTTTATTCTCTATAGTAGAGGTCTAGCTTAGTAACCTTAGAAGTAGTAGTATAGGTTGCTCCTACACGCTAATTGTCTATATTTATCGACGTATTACTTATCTTAAAGGTGTTTAATATATTAAGACCTTAGAACTAAAAGTAATAAGGGTAAGTAGGCTTCTATAAGACAAGCAAGGTTAATAAATAAGATAGTTACTTAACTTAATAAATAGTTAGCTCTTATAAGAGTATTTCAAGGTATATAAGTATTAATAGGTAGATAAGAATCTAATTAAAGTATTAGTTATAATACTCTATTAGGATAAGAAGTAAAAAAGAGATTAAATATAATAGTCTATAAAGGTCTATTAACGTTCCTATATACTTACTATCTAGCGTTTATTCCTAAGCGCTTACTCTAGAGCGTTTACTCTAGAGCGCTTATTCTAGAGCGTTTACTCTAGAGCGTTCGCTCTAGAGCGTTTACTACTAAATAGTTACGTATTCTACTACGCTATATTACCTAGCCTAATTGCGTGCAATATAATAGCTTACCTACTACTTAGTATCGTAATAAATACTTAGTTAAATACTTCTCTAAGAAAATAAAGCTAGTAGAGCTTAACTACCTAATCTATAATAAAGAGATACTAGTAATCTATAAAGTATTTAAGTAATAGAGAGTATACCTATAAAGAGTAAAATACTAAATAAAAGTCTATATAGACTATAAGAACTTTATAAGATTTATAATAAATAAAGATTTATTATAATACTATATAAAATAGTAAGAGTTTCTATTATTATTTAATATAGAAATAATATACACTAAGAGTAAAGATAACTAATTTATAGACGCCCTAAGTAGAAGACTAGACTTATAAGAAGAAGTAAACACTACTAGTATAGTTCTAGTTAAGAATAAAGAAGGATATTTAGTTTTAAATATACTTAAGATAGCTACAATACTTAAAAGAAGGAGTAGCGAGCTAGATAAATAGATTTAAGAAGAAATAAAGAAAGCTTCTAAAGAAATAAAAAAACTTAAAATCTAAGAAGGATTTATAGAAGCCTATAGAAGAATATATATCTTAAAGAAAATATAAAGAGAGTTTATATAACAATTCTATAAACTACTAGTATATAGATACTAAGGTATTAATAAAATATTAGATAGACTCTTAAAGAACTACTATATCCTAAGAGTAAGGTAACTAGTAATAGAAGTATTATAAGACTATATAGAATATTATAGAAATAAGTATAATAGATACGTACTATATAAGGTACTATAACTAGTTAAGATACTAGAAAGACTATAGGGAGTTATTACAATAGACTTTATTACGAAGCTACTAAAGTCTAAAGACTTAATATTAGGAGTTAAGTATAATAAGATCCTAATAATAGTAGATAAGCTTATAAAGTACTTATACTTTAGACTATATAAAGAAAAGAGTAAGATAGAGGTTACTATATATTAGGTTGTAGGAACTATAATTAGCTAGTATAGTATTCTAGATAAGATTATTCTAGATAGAGATATATAATTTATATTAAAACTATAGGGAACAATATTAGTATAATTAGGAATCTAGTATACAATATTAATAGTATATTACCTATAAATAGATAGGTAATTAGAACGTATAAACTAGATAGTAGAATAGTACTTAAAATACTACCTTAATTATAACTAGAACAATTAGGTATAGTTATTACCTATAGTATAGCTAGTATATAATAGCGTAAAGAATATAGTAATAAGAGTATTACTCTTCTTTATAAACTATAGATTTAATCTTAATATATACTAAATACTAAGACCTTAAGTATCTTAGTTTCTAAGAAGAGAAAACTTTATAAATAGACTTAAAGAGATATATAATTAACTATAATAGGATATAGAATTCTTATAGGATTAAATAGTAAAGTACTATAATAAGAAATACTAAGAAGGACTTTAATTTAGAGAAGGAGAAAAAGTATAGTTAGTATAAAGGAATATTAAAAGTAAACATATAAGTTTTAAACTAGATTACGTAAAGATAAGACTATATAAGATTAAAAAGGAAGTTATACTTATTATATTTAAACTAAAGCTACTAGATAAGATAAGGATATACCTTACATTCTATATAGTACTACTAGAAAAAGTACTATAAGAAGTATAACTACTAGTATATAAAGTAGATATATATAGAGAATAAAAAGAATAGAAAGTTAAAGAAATCTTATAGTATTAGTTCTATAATAAAAGAAACTACTACATAGTAAGATAGATAAGTATAGACAAAAAATAGAAACTATAGGAAGATATATAGGAACTTAAGGATAATCTTAATTATTTTAAAAAACTAGAGGAGTTCTAAAATTAAAACTCTCTAAAGCGCTTTATAGTAAATTAAGAAAACTAACAATACTACTACTAGATAGAGAAGCGATAGGAACATATAATATAATAGGAGCTAGAGTAGCTTCTACTACGTTGTCTAAATCTAATTTAGCCTCTAAGATACAAGACTATTTAGACAACTTAGCGTTATTATAAGCCTTTAGCCTACGAAAACACTTAATATAAGAATAAAGCTCTACTAGCTTATAAATAGTTAACTTACACTTAGCCTTAGCTATAGTAAGCTATAATAATAATAGCGCTTAAGCCCTATTAATAGCTCGCCTTATATAATTTAGTAGAAGGAAACTATATAGAAATTAAATACTTATATTCTATAAGTAATACTTTAGAAGAAATATATTTATACTAAATATTAGTAAGAATATACTTGTTATAGTATTTACTATTATTTAAGGATATAAAGTAAGTAAGGCCTAACACTATATAATAATAATATAAAAATATCTTAACTCTATTACAAACAATACTAGCTATAAGAAGGAGTTTATTGCGCTAAGAATAAGATAGTATAGAGAGTAATAAGGAACTAGAAATTAGCGAAAAAATAAGACTAATAACCTTAGCCCTAGTATAGAGAAATAAAGGACTGCGTAGAAGAGGGAATAGTGTTATAGTAGTAACAAGGGAAACTAAGATAGAACTAATTAGTTGAAGCTTAGCTACTAATAAAGTATAGGATAAGTAGGGTAATAACTTATAGGATAATAAGCTTAATTAGGAAACTAACTACAATTAAAATATATAACAAATATATAAATTTACGATCTTAGTAAATATAAAGTTATAAAGTAATTATATAATAAATTTGTAAATTTGTAATCTTAGTAAATATAAAGTAATAAAGCTACTAAGATAATTTTACTATATAATTTGTAGTAATGCGTATTATTAGGGTAGTATTAGTAATTTAATCCTTTAACTATAGAATACTAATATAAGATAGTTATAGAAATATCTTCTATTATTTATAAGTTATTATAGATTACTACATAAGCTTTTGTTATTAACTCTTAATCTACTAACTCTTACAAGATAGGTATCTATAGTCGACAATAAGTAGCTTGTTATAATAATAGGTACGTACCTTATAGAATACTATAACTAGTTAAGATACTAGAGTAACTCTAAGGAGTTATTATAATAGACTTTATTACAAAGTTACCTAAGTTAAGAGATCTAATATTAGGAGTTAAGTATAATAGAATCCTAATAATAGTTAATAAGATTATAAAGTATATATACTTTAAACTATATAAAGAAAAAAATAGGATAAAAGTTACTATATACTAGGTCCTAGTAACTATAATTAGCTAAAATAGTATTCTAGATAAAATAATTATAGTTAGAGAATTAAGATGTAAATTAAAATTATAGGGAACTATTATAGTATTATTAGAGATAAAATATTAAATAATTATAGTATATTATCTATAGATAAATAGATAATTAGAATAAATAAACTATACAGTAGAATAGTATTTATAGTATTACTTTAACTACTAATAAAATAACTAGGTAAGACTACTACTTATAGTTTAGTTAATATATAATTGTATAAATAATATAGTAATAAAAGTATTACTTTTCTTTATAAACTATAGATTAAATCCTAATATATACTAGATACTAAAAGATATAGAGTCTTTAACTCTAAATAGAAAATTCTTTATAAATAAACTTAAAGATATATATAATAAACTATAATATAATATAGAATTCTTATAAGATTAAATAGTAAAGTACTATAATATAAAAAATAAAAGAAGACCTTAATTTAAAGAAAGAGTAAAAGTATAGTTAGTACAAATAAATATTAAAAGTAAATAATTTAGTTTAAAACTAGATTACGCTAAAATACAACTATATAAAATTAAGAAATAAGTTATACTAGTTATATTTAAACTAAGACTATAAAGTAAAATAAGGATATACTTAACGTTCTATATAGTACTACTTAAGATAGTACTATAAGGCGTAGAACTACTTATATACAAATAGATATATATAGAGAATAAAAAAAATAAAAAGTAAAAGAAATTTTATAATACTAGTTCTATAATAGAAGAAAATATTACTTAGTAAAATAGATAAGTATAAATAAAAAAGCGTAACTATAGAAAGATATATAGAAACTAAAAGATAACTTAAACTACTTTAAGAAACTAGAAGACTACTAAAGTTAAAACCTTCTAAGTTACTTTATAGTAAACTTAGAAAATCTATAATACTATTAATAGATAGAGAGGTAATAAGAACGCCTAATATAGTAAGAGCTAGAGTAGCCTTAATAGTATCTTTAAAGTATATCTTAGCTTCTAAATTATAAGACTATATAGATAATTTAGTATTATTATAAGCTTTTATTTTATAAAAGTAGTCTACTTAAAACTAAAGCTCTACTAGCTTATAAAGAGTTAACTTATACTTAGCTTTAGCTTCTATAAGTTATAATAATAATCTTTCTCTAGCTTTATTAATAGCTCTCCCTATATAATTTAGTAGTAAGAAGTTAAATAATAATTATATACTTATATTCTAAAAGTAAAATACTAGAGAAAGTATAATAATACTAAATATTTGTACTAATATACTTACAATAAGCCTTAATATCCTTTAAAGATAAAAGATAAGTAAGATTCTAATAAGTATAATAAGAATAAGCGAATATTTTAACTTTATTTTACGTAACTTAGTTAATAAGTAATAATTTATTACGCTAGGAACAAGAAGATATAAGGAGTAATAAGGAGCTAGAAATTAATAAAGAAAATAAGTTAATAACTTTAGCTCTAGAGTAAGTAAATAAGAACCTACTTAAAAGAGTAGATTGTATTATAGTAGTAATAAAAGAAAACTAGATAGAAATAATTAGCTTTATATTAGAAAATAACAATATATATAACTTAAAAGATAATATACTTAATTAAGAAGTTAATTATAAAAGAAATACGTAATAACTTTATAACTTTATATTCTTAGTAACTATAAAGCTATAAAGCTAGCCTTATAACTTTATAAAATCTAAAATATTAAAGTAATAAAGTACTAAGAAAGTACTAAGTATATAGTTAGTAGTAATATATATTATTAGAATAGTATTAGTAATCTAATCTTTAACTAAGAATAATAATACTTTAGTATCTTCTATTAGAAATTATTTCTTATTTATAGCTTATTATCTAATTATAATACGTCTCTTAGTTATTAGCTTTTAATTTACTAAACTCCCCCTTTTAAGGCTTTAGATAGTTAATAACTAGGAGCCCTATTATACTCTAAATCTAGGTCTCTAGTTAAGTAAACTTAAGAAACTAAGCTACCTATTACTCTAAAAGCTACTTAGAAAAAGATCTTTATATATTAAAAAATAGAACTTTTAAATCTAACTAAAAATAAGCTCTAACTTTACCTTAGTAGCTTTATAAAAACGTAAGTATATCTAGCTATACTAGGTGTTTTTCTAGATACTCTTATAAGAGACTAGCTTATAGTTATTAGAGTAACTCGTATTTATTTTAGCCTATTATTTATAGGACTAGTTCTAAACAAAAATAATAAGATAGTTTATAAAAGAGTTATCCTTTATACCTCTTATTTTTGTACTAATATTAGTAAGTTTACAACTTACTAATATTGTAAACTTACTAACATTACAAACTTACTAATATATTAGTAAGTTTATAACTTACTAATATCGCAAACTTAGTAATATTACAAACTTACTAATATTTAACTACTTTTTTACTTTTAGTTAGCGCTTAGTAAGCTACTAGGTATATATACCTAGTACTTACTTAGATAGCTTTATCTACTATTTATTCTTTTTAGTTAATTGTTAAAACTACTTTATTAAGTTATCTTACATAAAGTCTACTTTATATAAAAGTAGATCTCTATAAATATTTTACTTCTATAGGCCTCTCTATAACCTAGAACTACGCTAGTAGCTTTCTTACTTATACTAGAGTTACTATAAGATAGCTAATTATAGCTAACTCTTAATTAAGCCTAGCTAGCTAAAAAGAACTATACTACTAGGAATTAGATCCTACCTTAGCTATAGCGCGCTAGGTAGCCCCTTGAGTTTACTATATTATAGTTCTAGTTAAGGTTTCTAGCGCTCCCTTTTTACTAGTACTAGCGCTAACGTTCTAAAAAGAAATATATACTAAAGAAGAGTAGTTTAACTACTTTATAGGTTATAAAGCTTTAGCTTACACTTACTATATATACTTAAGTAAGAGTGTGCTTACACTAAGTATTAAACCTAAGTAGTAGCGCTAGGGAAGGAAAAGACCCTTAAACTTACGTAAATTACTAGCGCTTAATTTACAAAAACTAAGTAATAAAGTGCCCTAGACCCTACTAAAACCTTTACTAGCTAGCGCTAAAGATCTAAATCTCTACAAACTAATAGCTAAACGTACTAATATAGTATATAACTACTATAACTTAGCTTATTATACTATAACTTAGTTATATAAAAAATCTTCTATCCCTTTAAAAGCTAGCCTCTTAAACTAAAATAATACTAGCTTATAACCTCTTTATTACTTAAACTAAGTGTACTTATAAGATAAAGATACACTCTAAATAGTAGACTATAGATGTAGTAAGAAACTAAGAGAATACTCTAAAGCTACTATACTATAAAAAATCTATAAAATACGCGCTAGAACTAAGTCCCTAGAAAAATAGACTTAGAGACTTACTACACTAACTACTCTAATAAAAAAAGTGCTAAGTAACTTCTAATAATATCTTAAAAACTCTTTATAAAAAGATAAAAGAAAATAGGTAATAGACCCTAAATCCTTTATTTAGCTAAGACTACCTAGTAAACTTAATTTCTAACCTAATATAATTCCCTAATAAGTACTAAGCGCCTTCCTAGCTAATAGCTCTATAATAGACTTAGCTACTCCTAACTAACTTATTGTAAAAGAATTTAACTTAGATATAGACTTTACTTCCTTTAACTAAGGTAGCCCCCTAAGGTATAGACTAGTTACTAAGGTCCCTTTTAACAACTAGACTATATTAAACAACTTAATTAAAGACGCCTAACTAAACGTTAGCTAAGTATTATTACTCTAGCCTACACCTAAGCTTAAGAACCTAGAAGAGCTAAGAGATAACTTACTATTAAACACTATAATTAACAAAAACCTACTACTAAGAATAGTCTTTATATCTTAAGATAAACTTAAGAAATTACTTACTAAGTTTACTAAGCTCTAACCCTTGTTTTACACCCTATTACTAACTTTATACTAGGGAATTAAGAATAATAAACCTAGTAATTACTTATCTCTTAGAGAGTTTACCCTAGCTAGAATAGTATTATACTTAGTAGTTGCAAATACATAGATATAAGACGTAATTAATATAGTAAATAAATAAAACTAAAAGCTTATAGCTAAGGTAAGTAAAGTAGATAAATAACTCTCTTAATAAGATAACTAATTAGCTTAACTCTATAAACGCCTAGTATAATTACTACTAGACTATAACTATATTATAGAGTAATATAATACTTTAAGCTAAAGAGCTACTTAGTATAAAGCTCTATAAGAAGAAGCTATAGTAAAATATAACTACTTACGTAAAGTAGTAATTTACTAAGAAGACCTAATAGCTAAATAAACTAAGCTAGAAACTTTTAACTTTAATATACTAGCGTAGAAAGATATAGAACTACTTTATACTAAGATCTTACTATAAGGCTAGTAACCTAGCTTCTTTAAAAGAGAGTTTAAACCCTAAGTACTAGTAGTAGGCCGCTATATCTTTAATAGAGAAGAGTTTACCCTAACTCTTTTCTTAACTAGTATCTAAGAGCTAGCCTTTAATTTTTACTAGTATAAAGAATAAGAAGACTACTCTATAAAACCTCTATAATTTTTAAGTATAAGACGCCTTATAGACGTTATATTCTTTATTTAGTCTATATATAATTACTTTATTACTAATAGAAAAAAATATATTAGCTTATAAACCTAAGCTAACATTATTATACGCTACTATATAGGATTAGCCTACCTATACCTTACTATCCTAAATAGTGTTACCTACTTATACTAAGAAGAATTTATATATTTCTTTGCACTTTTTTACTAATTTAGTAATATAGACGTAGTAAGATTAAGAGAAGTACGTTATAAAACCTTAGAAATAGCTAAATTTAGACTAGATTAACTAATCTACAAAACTACCTAGTTAGTATAAGCTAAATTCCTCTCTAAATTTAATAATATTAGCCTTAAACTACAATAGAACCTATAGCTATATAATATCTACCTTTGAAAAAAGCTATAACCCTAGCTTAGAGAGGCTACTAGCACCGCCCCTAGTATCTATAATAGCCCCGCTAATTTTTAAAAGATAATCTTAATATTAGAAAATAAAGTAAATAATTACAACCTAGATATAAGCCCTAGGTAAACCTAGCTTTGTACCCTAGCGCCTATAAGAGCTAAACTAAGAGCGTAGATATAAAACTTTAAGGAAGAACTAGCTATAATCTTACAAGAACTAAAATACTATTAACTATAGCTAGAAGGTATATTTAGAGGAATATACCTAACTAGTAAAAAGGCTACTATAATTAAAACTAAAAACTCTAAAATAATTTTATACTAAGGCTATAGAAAGATAAGCGTTAAGAAGCTAGACTATACTACTTATAAATAAACAAAAGCTACTAGATTTAAGATACTTACTAATACTATAAACTACTATATAGCCGCCTATATAGTAATAGACTCTAAAATAGATATAGAAATAGAGGACTAATTCTTTAAATATAACTCCTAACTAGATATAGAGCTAGAACTAAAGCCTAACTTAGACTATGATCTAGAAAACAACGTTCTCTAGGCTTAAAGCCTTAACCTAGAGATTATATAAACTAGAAGAGTATAATTAACTACTAAAGTATAACCTCTAGTATAGCTATATCCTATATACTTACCTATAGAATATAGATAGTTTAGTACAAGAAACTACTAACTAATCTAATAGAAGCTAAGCTAAACTAATTCTTATTTACTAGCTTCTTAGGTAAAGACCCTATAGTACTCTATATAGCTAGAACCTTAGCTAATAATAGAGCTAATATAAACTTTATTTAATAAAAATTTACCTAAAAGACTATAAAATTATAAACTATCTAGCTACCTTAACTTATTATCTATAAAGGATATAATAGTTCTCTATCTAAGTCTATTACGTATTAAGTTAAGTTCTACTTATAAGTAAGCGCGTATATTAAATAGACCTCTACTTATATTATTAAAAATATAGGCTAATTTAACTTTATTTTAGGATTTTTATAGCGTAAGGCCTATACTATTAAACCTAACTACTATAATAGAACGTTATTATTCTCTAATATTTACTACTAACAACACTACTAGACAACTAATAAAATTTCCTTAGTAGTATACTATAGTGCGCCTAGATATTACTCTACTATAGCCTTAAAGAAGCTAGCGCTTAAACTATTATCTACTCTTATAGGGCCCCTAAGTAGGCACTCTAATAAGTATAAATAGAACTTATTAATAGATATTTAAACTATTAGTTATTATATAATTAAAGCCTTTACTAGAAGAAGTAGATATACGCTTATAGTACTTACTTTAGATAGAATACTACTACTAGCGCACTACTATAAGGTAGCTAAAGAAGTAGATTACGCGTAATTTTACAAGCTACTACTTATAGTAGAGCTTAAGGACATCTTATCTATAGAACTACTCTAACTATATTAGGACCTAATACCTTGTTTTAATAAGAAAGCTACTAAGAAACTTCTCTCTTATAGGCTATTTAACCTAGAAATTACTTTTAAGCCTAGCGCAAAAATCCTAGACACTAAACCTTACTTTTTTACTAGAAAATAAGATAAAGTAATCTAGAAATATATCTAAGAAATAGAAGGTAAGGGCTTTATTAGTAAATATAGCTCTCTAGCTAGGAATAACCTACTAATTCTAGCTAAACTAGATAGTAGCTTATAAGTTTGCGTAGACTACTATAAGCTAAACGAATCTACTATTAAAGACTAGTACCCTATTCTATTCTTTAGAGAAATACTAGCCTACCTAAATAAAGTAAAAATTTTCTCTAAATTTAACGTAATACACGCCTTTTACTACTTACGTATTACTCTAAATTTAGAATAGCTAACTACTTTCGTTACTTACTTTAGTATATATACCTACAAGGTAGTACCCTTTAGCTTTACTAACGCACTAGCTACCTTCTAGCGCGCTATTAACTTAGCCTTACTAGAATACTTAGATAACTTCTATACTATATATATAGACAACGTTCTAATATACTCTAATAATAAAATAAACTATATCTAGTATATTTATAAAGTACTTACGCAACTAAAAGAGTAAGGCTTCTACGTAGATCTTAAAAAATCTAGCCTTTATACTACTTTAGTTAAGTTTTTAGGTATAATTATCTCTAACAAAAGAATTATAATAGATTCCTCTAAAGTTAAAGCTATTTAAAAGTAGGAAATACTAAGGACTACTAAAGAAGTCCTAGCCTTTCTAGGCTATACTAGATTCCTTTAGCGCTTTATTAAGGATTACTTAAGCCTTACCCTACTACTTACTAAGTTAATTAAGTCTAAAGTTATTACTAAACCTACTAAAGGAGATAGGCTACCCCTTTAAAAAACCTAGTATAAGCTCTTTACAATTACCTAAGAATATATAGACGCCTTTAATAAACTAAAAGCTACTTTCTAGCTAAGAGTAGTCTTACTTTACTTTAACTCCTTAAAACTAATCTATATCTAAACTAACGCCTCTAGGTAGGCCTTAGGTAGAGTAATAAGCTAACTAAACTAAGATAGAATCTAATAGCTAGTTAGCTTCTTTTTAAAAAAATACACCCTAGTAGAATATAATTATAATATCTACAACCTAGAGCTTATAGCTATAATCTAAGTATTTAAAGAATAGGAACTAGAGCTTATAGGTAGTCTATATATAATCCGCGTTATAATAGACTACTATAATTTAGAAACCTTTATAATAACTAAAAAGCTTAATTACTACTAGGCACGCTAGTTATTATTCTTATCCTAATTTAATTTCTATATTAAATACGCACCTAGTAATATAAACGAGGTTATAGACGCCCTAAGCTACTAACTATAAGACTACTCTATAGATAATTCTAATCTATAAGTATTAGGAGCTAACTAAATTATCCTAAGCTCTTAAGTCCTAGCCTTAAGCGTAAAACCTACGCTAGATATAGTAATTTGCGCTCTAAGCCTCGCAGACCTATAAAAGCTAAATAGATTTACGCTAGAATAAGCTACTATAGTATACGCCTACTTTTACTACATTATAAGAATAAAACTAAAATTAGTAAACTTACTAGAAGATTTTCTACTACCCTATAATAGAGAACTAAACCTAGAACTCCTACTATATATTGTTAACCTACGCCTAATAGAAGAATTACTAGATATAGTATACTTAGAAAACTACGTAGCCTAAGCTATATTTACTACTATAGATAGTAGATAATAAAAACTATTAAAAGCCTTCTATAAAGTAGGATACTACTTCTTATATACTAATATTAGCTTTACTAGATTAAAGAAAGAAAGGCGCCTCTAGGTTAATAAAACGCGTCTATATATCCCCCTAAACGCCTATCTATACTACTAAATCTTTAATTTATACTATAACTATTAGTTAGTAGGCTATAAAGGACCTTATAGCACGTTATATCTAATATACAAGTACTATTATTAGCTTAAGATACTCTAAGCTATTAAGTAATTTTATAATATATGCCTAATCTACTACTATATAAAGAACTTACAAGATAGTAAACTTAGTTACTTCTAACCTATACTAATTCCCTATACACCCTAGACTAATATCTTAGTAGACTATATCTAAGCCTTACTAACTAGTAAAAATAGCGGCTAGATTTATAAATATATCCTAGTAATTTACTACTACCTTATAAAAAGACGCTATTTCTTCCCCTATAAGTCTCTAAAACCTAAAGAAGCTACCTAATATTTTATATCTATTTTTAAGCTTTATAGAGTCCTAATAAATATTATATCTAATAGAAGGACAACTTTTATTAGCTAATTTTAGCGCTATATATATAAACGCCTCTATATTACGTAAAAGCTCTTAACTACGTACTACTTAGAAACTAATAGCTAAACTAAGTAAGCAAATTAAGCCCTAAAGATCTTTCTAAGGTAATACGTTAACTATACGTAAGATAACTAGGTAGCTTAGCTATACGTAGCTAAGTTCTAAGTAAATAACACTATTAATATATCTATTAAGATAACTCTATTTCTCGTAAATCTAGAGTATTACTCTTATAGTAGTATATACCTTAGTAAAAACAATAAAGATTAACTAAACTTAGCTAAATATAACTAACGTATATAAGCTAACAAGCTACTTAACGCCTATAGTAACCTAGTAGCCTACCTTAAAGAAAAAATACTCTAGGTATAATAAGAGTAAGTAGCCTAAGCTAATACCTCTTGCTAAAGTAGACTAGTATATAAAGTTAGTAACTAAGCCTATATTAGTATAGCTAATTAGAGAACTACTTAGCTAACCCTAAAATTAGACTACTAATAGGTAGGCCTATACTCTATTAAGAGAGTTATCTACAATAGTAGAGTATATAAGCTAGTACTACCCTAAGAAATACTAAGTAAAGGCGTATTCCTAGTCTTCTCTCTAAAACTCTTACGCCCTAGAGATTAGAAGCTCTTACTAGACTAAGACCTACTATAGCTAATCTCTATTATTATTACTAATAAAGAAACTAGTAGCGTATATAAAGAATACTTAGTAGAAGCTATCTTAGACGTACGCTTTAAAGAGCGCAGAAAATACGTAAGATAGTACTACCTAGTCTACTAGACTAGCTATAATAAACCTATATAGGAGCTAGTAGAAGAATTTATAAAACACGAAGCTACCTTTAACTTTTACTAGAACTACCTAGAGAAAGCTAAACTACTAACTCTACGTATACCTAAAAAATAAAGCCTTAATAAAGACGTAACCTATTAAGGTATCTTAACCTACTAATAGGTACAAAAAAGCCCCCTCTAAGGCGCAATTACTACCTTTAGCCCTTACTAGAACTATCTAGATAAGCCTAAAATTATTAATAGGCGCAAAAAAGCCCTTATAAGGCGTAATTACTACTTTTAACTTTTACTAGAACTACTTAGAGAAGCCTAAAATACTAACTATATACCTAAAATAGAGCCTAATAAAGATATAACCTAGTAAGGTACTCTAGCTATTAGTAGGCGTAAAAAGGCCCTCTAAGGCGTAATTAGAAAACTTTACTACTAGCTAAAGCTAAATTACAGCGTAAAAATAGTAGGAATAGTTTACCTTAGCTAGTAAGCGTAAGACTCTTTTTAGGTTAGGGCCTACCCTACTACTATAGCTACGACTACTACGCTCCCTTATAACTAGTTACGCGTAGGTTTAGTTTACTATCGTAGAATTTACGACTAGCTACTAAATTCCTAGCTAGAGCTACTCTACGCTACCTACCTCCTAATACTTGTAAATATTAAGCTTACTAGGTCCCCTATATTAATAAACCTACTTATCGCAAAGCCTATATCTATAGTAGGTACCTATATAGAGATCTAGCGCTATTAAGTTACTTAGTAGTATTAACTTTACCTTCTCTTATACTATATACAAACACTTTTAGGTTTAATTTTGTTAGCGTAGGGTAAAAGTAGTAGAAAAAGGTTTG
The DNA here is from genome assembly GCA_028456385.1 of Ophiosphaerella korrae. Taxonomy (NCBI): domain Eukaryota; kingdom Fungi; phylum Ascomycota; class Dothideomycetes; order Pleosporales; family Phaeosphaeriaceae; genus Ophiosphaerella; species Ophiosphaerella korrae. The sequence goes on along the minus strand of JALNQF010000668.1, from coordinate 489 downwards.
TAGTTAACACGTTTTGTATATAGAAGTTGCGTAGGTCTTAATTTTATACTAAAATTAGTAAAAACCTTAGCTCTATACTCTATAAATAACGATTTTAACTCTAAAAATAGTTAACCTCCTTAACCCTAGCTACTACTACTACTACCTAATAGGTATTATTAGTTAATTAGAGCCCTTTTTAAGCTCTAGGAATTTACTCTTTAAAAGGAGAGAGACGTGTAAGGGAGTTATCCCTTATACCTCTTATTTTCGTACTAATATTAGTAAGTTTACAACTTACTAACATTACAAACTTACTAACATTATAAACTTACTAATATATTAGTAAGTTTACAACTTACTAATATTGTAAACTTACTAACATCGCAAACTTACTAATATTGCAAACTTACTAATATATTAGTAAGTTTACAACTTACTAATATTTAACTACCTTTCTACTTTTAGTTAGCGCTTAGTAAGCTACTAGGTATATATACCTAGTACTTA
>JALNQF010000667.1:0-17481 GCA_028456385.1 Ophiosphaerella korrae | reverse complement strand
GAAATTAATAACCTAGTTAGGATTATAAATAAAGTTCTAAAAGAATTATAAAAAGTAATTATATAATAATACTATAATAACCTAGTATATAAGTACTTAGAGATTATATAAACTATAGAACTAATCTAGAAGAACTATAGATTTAGTAAGATAAAGGAGAAAGTAATATAGTTTATTAAAGAATACGTAGATTACTAGAAGAATAAGTATAAGATATATACACCTTATAGAGAAATATAAGTAATTAAAATACTAGAAAAACTATAGATAGACATTATAATAGACTTTATTATAGGACTACTAATATTAAAGGACCTAGTAATAGGAATAAGATATAATATAATAATAGTAATCGTAGACTAATTTATAAAATACGCTAAGATAGAGAAATTTTAAAGTAACTATATAGTAAATTAGCTAGGACACGTACTACTAGATATATTAATACAAAGATATAAGATACTAAAGAGTATTATTAGTAATAAAGATAAGCTTTTTATATCTAATTACTAGATAATACTACTTATAGTAATAGAGATAAAAAAGAAGCTATTAATAGCCTATTATCTATAGATAGATAGATAGATAGAATAGACTAATAAGATATTAAAGATATACCTAAGGATTTATAGTAATTAGAAGTAGAATAATTAGGTATTACTATTACTTATAGTACAATTAGTATATAATAATAAGTACTTAGAAGTAATAAGTAAAATACTATATTTTGTAGACTATAGGATACACCCTAATTTATTTAAGAGGATACTACTAGGACCTAAGATAGAGGTAGTATTAGTTAAGATTAAGGATATACAAGAACTCTATAATAAGATAAAATAAAAACTAGAAGAAGCTTAGAAACAAAGTATTTTATATATTAACTAAAAACAAAAAATAGTACCTTAGCTAAAAGAAAGAGATAAAGCGTATCTTTATATAAAGAATCTATAAATAAAGTAACTTAGTAAAGGACTAGATTATATTAAGGTTAGACTATTTTTAGTTAAAGAAGATAATAGGCTAGTAATAAAAATACTAGAACTACCTAAAAATACTAAAGTATACCCTAAGTTCTATATAAGCCTACTAGAACTAGCTAAACTAAAAATACTAATATAATAACAATTCTAATATTAGAAAGAGGAAGATAATAAGTTTAAAGTTAAAGACCTATAGAGATATTAAGAATTAAGACGTAACGCCTTCTAAAGTATATAGTTTCTCTAAAAGTAGCTAGTAAAATAGAAAGGCTACCTAGTAAGTAAAAATATATAGGAACCTAAAGCTAACTTATAGAATTATTAGTAGATACTTAAGAAAGTAAGAAATAAGTACAATATACTAGGATATATAAGATATACAAAGCTATAGCTAGGATATATAAGATATACAAAGCTATAGCTAGGATATATAAGATATACAAAGCTATAGCTAGGATATATAAGATATACAAAGCTATAGCTAGGATATAGGATATACAAAGCTATAGCTAGGATATATAAGATATACAAAGCTATAGCTAGGATATAGGATATACAAAGCTATAGCTAGGATATATAAGATATACAAAGCTATAGCTAGGATATAGGATATACAAAGCTATAGCTAGGATATAATAGATATATTAGTAGAAAAAAGTTCTATAATAAACCTAACTACGTAGAGCCTATAAAGTACCCTTAGTTATAATAAACTTATCTAATAAGCTAATAGTAGACTAGATAGTAGAGGAAGAAGCAATATTAATAGTAGTAGTAGAATAGTTAAGAACTTACGCTAAGACCTTATTACCTTCTTACTCTAACTCTAACACTAGGCACAAGGCCTTGTAATAAGTACGCTCTTTAGTAGATTTTAATATCTTCTTATTTTATAGTAAATAGGTAATAACAATAGTAAGAAGTTTTTTATTATTATTAACCTTTTTATAGAACTTTTTACAAGTTTAATTAAGAGACTCTTAGGTTATAGTAACGTAAAGACACTTTATATAAGTATACTTAGTATACTTTAGAGTAGAATCTAGTATAACAAAACAAGTAATACTTAAAAGAGAATAATATAGATAAGGTATTTTAGTAATATAGTCTATAGTAAAGATTTCTAAAAAGATATAAAGTCTATAAAACTATAAAGAAGGTAATATTATAGTAAGATAGTTTTTAACTAAAAGGTAGGGTAAACTACTTATAAGCTAGACCTAGCTAATAGAGGCCTAGGCCTAAAAATAGACCTAGTGTAAGAAAAGGAGATAGTATTATAATACTAAGTAGTAGGTAAGCTATTATATTACACACAATTAGGCTAAGTAATATAGTATAGTAGAATATATAACTATTTAGTAGTAAACGCTTTAGAGTAAACGCTCTAGAGTAAACGCTCTAGAATAAGCGCTCTAGAGTAAACGCTCTAGGGTAAGCGCTTAGAAATAAACGCTAGATAGTAAGTATATAGGTGTAAGGGAGTTATCCCTTATATCTCTTATTTTCGTACTAATATTAGTAAGTTTGCAACTTACTAATATAGCAAACTTACTAACATTATAAACTTACTAACATCGCAAACTTACTAACATTGCGAACTTACTAATATGTTAGTAAGTTTACAACTTACTAACATTTAACTACCTTTCTACTTTTAGTTAGCGCTTAGTAGGCTACTAGGTATATATACCTAGTACTTACTTAGATAGCTTTATCTACTATTTACTCTTTTTAGTTAATTGTTAAAACTACCTTATTAAGTTATCTTGCGTAAAGTCTACCTTATATAATAGTAGATCTCTACAAATATTTTACTTTTATAGGCCTCTCTATAACCTAGAACTACGCTAGTAGCCTTCTTACCTGCGCTAGAGTTACTACAAGATAGCTAATTGTAGCTAACTCTTAATTAAGCCTAGCTAGCTAAAAAGAACTATACTACTAGGAATTAGATCCTACCTTAGCTACAGCGCGCTAGGTAGCCCCTTGAGTTTACTATATTGTAGTTCTAGTCGAGGTTTCTAGCGCTCCCTTTTTGCTAGTACTAGCGCTAACGTTCTAGAAAGAAATACGTACTAAAGAAGAGTAGTTTAACTGCCTTACAGGTTATAAAGCTTTAGCTTACACTTACTACGTATACCTAGGCGAGGGCGTGCTTATACTAGGTATTAAATCTAGGTAGCAGTGCTAGAGAAGGAAAAGACCCTTAAACCTACGCAAATTACTAGCGCTTAATTTATAAGAACTAAGTAATAAAGTACCCTAGACTTTACTAAAACCTTTACTAGCTAGCGCTAAAGATCTAAATCTTTATAAACTAATAGCTAAACGTATTAATATAGTATATAACTACTATAACTTAGCTTGTTATACTATAACTTAGTTGTACAAAAAATCTTCTATCTCCTTAAAAGCTAGCCTCTTAAACTAAAATAATACTAGCTTACAACCTCTTTATTACTTAAACTAAGTGTACTTATAAGATAAAGATATACTATAAATAGTAGACTATAGATCTAGTAAGAAACTAAGGGAACGCTCTAAGGCTACTATACTGTAAAAAATCTATAAAATACGCGCTAGAACTAGGTCCTTAGAAAAATAAACCTAAGGACTTACTATACTAACTACTCTAACAAAAAAAGTACTAAGCAACTTCTAATAATATCTTAAGACCCCTTTATAGAAAGATAAAGGAAAATAGGTAATAGACCCTAAATCCTTTATTTAGCTAAGACTACCTAGTAAACTTAATTTCTAACCTAATATAATTCCCTAATAAGCACTAAGCGCCTTCTTAGCTAATAGCTCTATAATAGACTTAGCTACTCTTAACTAACCTATTGTAGAAGAATTTAACCTAGATATAGACTTTACCCCTTTTAACTAAGGCAGCCCCCTAAAGTATAGACTAGTTACTAAGGTCTCTTTTAACAACTAGACTATATTAAACGACTTAATTAACGACGCCTAACTAAACGTTAGCTAAGTATTATTACTCTAGCTTATACCTAAGCTTAAGATCCTAGAAAAGCTAAGGGACAACCTGCTATTAAACGCTACAATTAATAAAGACCTACTACTAGGAATAGTCTTTGTATCTTAAGATAAACTTAAGAAATTACTTGCTAAGTTTACTAAGCTCTAACCCTCGTTTTGTACCCTACTACTAACCTTGTACTAGGGAATTAAGGATAATAAACCTAGCAATTACTTATCTCTTAGAGAATTTACTCTAGCTAGAATAGTATTATACCTAGTAGTTACAAATACCTAAATATAGAATACAATCGACGTAGTAAACGAACAAAACTAGAGGCTTATAGCTAGGGTAAGTAAATTAGATAAATAACTCTCTTAATAAGACGACTAATTAGCTTAACTCTAAGAACGCCTAGCGTAATTACTACTAGACTATAACTATATTATAGAGCAATATAATACCTTAGGCTAAAGAGCTACTTAGTATAAAGCCTTATAAGAAGAAGCTATAGTAAAATACAACTACTTACGTAAAGTAGCGATCTACTAAGAAGACCTAATAGCTAAATAAACTAAGCTAGAAACTTTTAACTTTAATATACTAGCGTAGAAAGATATAGAACTACTTTATACTAAGATCTTACTATAAGGCTAGTAACCTAGCTTCCTTAAAAGAGAGTTTAAACCCTAAGTACTAGTAGTAGGCTACTATATCTTTAATAGAGAAGAGTTTACCTTAACTCTCTTCTTAACTAGTATCTAAGAGCTAGCCTTTAATTTTTACTAGTATAAAGAACAAGAAGACTACTTTATAAAACTCCTATAATTTTTAGGTATAAGACGCTACGTAGATGTTATATCCTTTATCTAGTCTATATGCAATTACTTTATTGCTAATAGAAAAAAATATATTAGCTTGCAAACCTAAGCTAACGTTATTATACACTACTATATAGGATTAGCTTACCTATACCTTACTATCCTAAATAGTATTACCTACTTATACTAAGAAGAATTTATATATTTCTTTACACTTTTTTACTAATTTAGTAATATAGACGTAGTAGGATTAGGAGAAGTACGTTACAAAACCCTAGAAATAGCTAAATTTAGACTAGATTAACTAATCTATAAAACTACCTAGTTAGTATAGGCTAAATTCTTCTCTAAATTTAATAATATTAGCCTTAAACTATAATAGAACCTATAGCTATGCAACATCTACTTTTAAAAAAAGCTACAACCCTAGCTTAAGGAGGCTACTAGCACCGCTCCTAGTATCTACAATAGCCTTACTAATTTTTAAAAGATAATCTTAATATTAGAAAATAAAGTAAATAATTACGACCTAGATATAGGCTCTAGGTAAACCTAGCTTTGTACCCTAGCGCCTACAAGAGCTAAACTAAGAGCGTAGATATAAAACTTTAAAGAAGAACTAGCTATAACCTTACGAGAACTAAAATACTATTAACTACAACTAGAAGGCGCATTTAGAGGAATATACCTAACTAGTAAAAAGACTACTATAATTAAAACTAAGAACCCTAAAATAATTTTATACTAGGGCTATAGAAAAATAGGTATTAGGAAGCTAGACTATACTACTTGTAAACAAACAAAAGCTACTAGATCTAAGACACTTACTAACGCTATAAACTACTATATAGCCGCCTATATAGTAATAGACTCTAAAATAGATATAGAAATAGAGGACTAATTCTTTAAATATAACCCCTAACTAGACATAGAGCTAGAACTAGAGCCTAACTTAGACTAGGATTTAGAAAACAACGTTCTCTAGGCTTAAAGCCTTAACCTAAGGATTACACGAACTAGAAGAGCGTAATTAACTACTAAAGTATAACCCCTAGTATAGCTATATCCTATACACTTACTTGTAGAACATAGATAGTCTAGTACAAGAAACTACTAACTAATCTAATAGAAGCTAAGCTAAACTAATTCTTATTTACTAGCTTCTTAGGTAAAGACCCTATAGCACCCTATATAGCTAGAACTTTAGCTAATAATAAAGCTAACGTAAACTTTATTTAATAAAAATTTGCCTAGAAGACTATAAAATTATAAACTATCTAGCTACCTTAACTTATTGTCTGTAAAGGATATAATAGTTCCCTATCTAAGTCTATTACGTATTAGGTTAAGTTCTACCTACAAGTAAGTACGTATATTAAATAGACCTCTGCCTATATTATTAAAAACGTAGGCTAATTTAACCTTATTCTAGGATTTTTATAGCGTAAAGCCTATACTATTAAACTTAACTACTACTATAGAACGTTATTATTCCCTAACACTTACTACTAATAGCACTACTAGATAACTAACAAAATCCCCTTAGTAGTATACTATAGCGCGCCTAGATATTACTCTACTATAGCCTTAAAGAAGCTAGCGCTTAAACTATTATCTACCCCTATAGGGCCCCTAAGTAGGTACCCTAATAGGTATAAATAGAACTTGTTAATAGACATTTAAACTATTAGTTATTGTATAATTAAGGCCTTTACTAGAAGAAGTAGATATACGCTTATAGTACTTACTTTAGATAGAATACTACTACTAGTGTACTACTACAAAGTAGCTAGAAAAGTAGATTACGTACAATTTTATAAACTACTACCTATAGTAGAGCTTAAAGACATTCTATCTATAGAACTACTCTAACTATATTAAGACCTAATACCTTGTTTTAACAAGAAAGCTACTAAAGAACTTCCCCTTTATAAGCTATACAACCTAGAAATTACCTTTAAACCTAGCGCAAAAATCCTAGACGCTAAACCTTACCCTTTTACTAGAAAATAAGACGAAGTAATCTAGAAATATATCTAAAAAATAGAAGGTAAGGGCTTTATTAGTAAATGCAGCTCCCTAGCTAAGAACAACCTACTAATTATAGCTAAACTAGATAGTAGCTTATAAGTCTACGTAGACTACTATAAGCTAAACAAATCTACTATTAAAGACTAGTACTTTATTCTATTCTTTAGGGAAACACTAGCCTACCTAAATAAAGTAAAGATATTCTCTAAATTTAACGTAATACACGCCTTTTACTACTTACGTATTGCCTTAAATTTAAAATAGCTAACTACCTTCGTTACCTACTTTAGCATATATACCTACAAGGTAGTACCCTTTAGCCTTACTAACGTACTAGCTACCTTCTAGCGCGCTATTAACTTAGCCCTACTAGAATATTTAGACGACTTCTACACTATATATATAGACAACGTCCTAATATACTCTAATAACAAAATAGACTATATCTAGTACGTTTACAAAGTACTTATACAACTAAAAGAGTAAGTCTTCTACGTAGACCCTAAAAAATCTAGCCTCTACGCTACCTTAGTTAAGTTTTTAGGTATAATTATCTCTAATAAAGGAATTACAATAGATCCTTCTAAAGTTAAAGCTATCTAGGAGTAAGAAATACTAAAGACCGCTAAAGAAGTCCTAGCCTTTCTAGGCTATACTAGATTTCTCTAGCGCTTTATTAAGGATTACTTAAGCCTTACCCTACTACTTACTAAGTTAATTAAGTCTAAGGTTATTACTAAACCTACTAAAGGAGATAAGCTACCCCTTTAAAAGACCTAGTATAAGCTCTTTACAATTACCTAAGAATATATAGACGCCTTTAATAAACTAAAAGCTACCTTCTAGCTAGGTATAGTCTTACTTTACTTTAACCTCTTAAAACTAATCTATATCTAAACTAACGCCTTTAGGTAGGCCTTAGGTAGAGTAATAAGCTAACTAAACTAAGATAGAATCTAATAGCTAGTTAGCTTCTTCTTAAAAAAACACACCCTAGTAGAATGTAATTATAATATCTACGACCTAGAACTTATAGCTATAATCTAAGTATTTAAAGAATAGGAACTAGAGCTTATAGGTAGTCTATATACAATCTACGTTATAATAGACTACTATAATTTAGAAACCTTTATAACAACTAAAAAGCTTAATTACTGCTAGGCCTACTAGTTATTATTCCTATCCTAATTTAATTTCTACATTAAATACGCACCTAGCAACATAAATAAGGTCGTAGACGCCCTAAGCTACTAACTATAAGATCGCCCTATAGACAATTCTAATCTATAAGTATTAGGAGCTAACTAAATTATCCTAAGCCCTTAAGTCTTAGCCTTAGGCGTAAAACCTGCGCTAGATATAGTAATTTACGCTCTAAGCTTCGTAGACCTATAAAAGCTAGATAGATTTACGCTAGAATAAGCTACTATAGTGCATACCTACCTTTACTATATTACGGGAATAAAACCTATATTAGTAAACCTACTAGAGGATTTTCTACTACCCTATAATAGAGAACTAGACCTAGAACTCCTGCTATATATTATCGACCTACGCCTAATAGAAGAATTACTAGATATAGCGTACTTAGAAGACCGCGTAGCCTAAGCTATATTTACTACTATAGATAGTAGACAATAAAAACTATTAAAAGCCTTCTATAAAGTAAGATACTACTTCTTATACGCTAATATTAGCTTTACTAGATTAAAGAAAGAAAGGCGCCTCTAGGTTAATAAAACGCGTCTATATATCTCCCTAAACGCCTATCTACGCTACTAAATCTTCGATTTATACTATAACTATTAGTTAGTAGGCTATAAAAGACCCTATAGTACGCTATATCTAATATACAAGCGCTATTATTAGCCTAAGATACCCTAAGCTATTAAGTAATTTTATAATATATACCTAATCTACTACTATATAAAGAACCTACAAGACAGCAAACTTAGTTACCTCTAACCTATACTAATTCTCTACGCACCCTAGACTAATATCTTAGTAGACTATATCTAAGCCTTACTAACTAGCAAAAACAGCAGCTAGATTTATAAATATATCCTAGTAATTTACTACTACCTTATAAAAAGACGCTATTTCTTCCCCTATAAGTCTCTAAAACCTAAAGAAGCTACCTAATATTTTATATCTATTTTTAAGCTTTATAGAGTCTTAATAAATATTATATCTAATAGAAAGATAACCTTTATTAGCTAATTTTAGCGCTACGTATATAAACGCCTCTATATTACGTAAAAGCTCTTAACTATATACTACCTAGAAACTAATAGCTAAACTAAGCGAGCAAATTAAGCCCTAGAGATCTTTCTAAGGTAATACGTTAACTACGTACAAGACAACTAGGTAGCCTAGCTATATATAGCTAAGTTCTAGGTAAATAATACTATTAATATATCTATTAAGATAACCCTATTTCTCGTAGATTTAGGGTATTACCTCTATAGTAGTATACACCCTAGCGAAAATAATAAAGATTAACTAAACTTAGCCTAACGCAACTAACGCATATAAGCTAACAAGCTACTTAACGCCTATAGTAACCTAGTAGCCTACCTTAAAGAAAAAATACTCTAGGTATAATAAGAGTAAGTAGCTTAAGCTAATACCTCTCGCTAAAGTAGACTAGTATATAAAGTTAGTAACTAAGCCTATATTAGTATAGCTAATTAGAGAACTACTTAGCTAACCCTAAAATTAAACTACTAATAGGTAGGCCTATACCCTATTAAGAGAGTTATCTACAATAGTAGAGTATATAAGCTAGTACTACTCTAAGAGATACTAAGTAAAGGCGTATTCTTAGTCTTCTCCTTAAAACTCTTGCGCTCTAGAGATTAGAAGCCCTTACTAGATTAAGACCTACTATAGCTAATCCCTATTATTATTACTAATAAAGAAACTAGTAGCGTATATAAAGAATACCTAGTAGAAGCTATCTTAGACGTACGCTTTAAAGAGCGTAGAAAATACGTAAGATAGTACTACCTAGTCTACTAGACTAGCTATAATAAACCTATATAAGAGCTAGTAGAAGAATTTACAAAATACAAAGCTACCTTTAACTTTTACTAGAACTACCTAGAGAAAGCTAAACTACTAACTCTACGTATACAAAAAAAATAGAGCTCTAATAAAGATATAACCTATTAGGGTATCTTAACCTACTAATAGGTATAAAAAAGCCCCCTCTAAGGCGTAATTACTACCTTTAGCCCTTACTAGAACTACCTAGATAAGCCTAAAACTATTAATAGGCGCAAAAAAGCCCCTTTATAAAGCGCAATTACTACTTTTAACCTTTACTAGAACTACCTAGAGAAGCCTAAAACACTAACTATATACCTAAAATAGAGTCTAACGAAGACGCAACCTAGTAGGGCACCTTAGCTATTAGTAGGCGCAAAAAAGGCCCTCTAAGGCGTAATTAGAAAACTTTACTACTAGCTAAAGACAAATTACAGCGCAAAAAAATAGCAAGAACAGTTTACTTTAGCTAGTAAGCGTAGGACTCTTTTTAGGTTAGGGCCTACCCCTACTACTACAGCTGCGACTACTACGCTCTCTTACAACTAGTTACGCGCGGGTCTAGTTCGCTATCGTAGAATTTACGACTAGCTACTAAATTCCTAGCTAAGGCTACTCTACGCCGCCTACCCCCTAATACTTGTAAATATTAGGCTTACTAGGTCTCCTATATTAACAAACCTACCTATTATAAAGCCTATATCTATAGTAGGCACCTATATAGAGATCTAGTACTATTAAGTTACTTAGTAGCGTTAACTTTGCCTTCCCTTATACTATATATAAACACTTTTAGGTTTAATTTTGTTAGCGTAGAGTAGAGGTAGTAAAAAAGGGTTCGTAGTCGACACGTTTTATATATAGAAGTTGCGCGCGTCTTAATTTTATACTAAAATTAGTAAAAACCTTAGCTCTATACTCTGTAAATAACAATTTTAACTCTAAAAATAGTTAACCTCCTTAACCCTAGCTACTACTACTACTACCTAATAGGTATTATTAGTTAATTAGAGCCCTTTTTAAGCTCTAGGAATTTGCTCTTTAAAAGGAGGGAGACGTATAAGGGAGTTATCTTTTATATCTCTTATTTTCGCACTAATGTTAGTAAGTTTATAACTTACTAATATAGCAAACTTACTAACATTATAAACTTACTAACATCGCAAACTTACTAACATTGCGAACTTACTAACATGTTAGTAAGTTTACAACTTACTAATATTTAACTACCTTTCTACTTTTAGTTAGCGCTTAGTAGGCTACTAGGTATATATACCTAGTACTTACTTAGATAGCTTTATCTACTATTTACTCTTTTTAGTTAATTGTTAAAACTACCTTATTAAGTTATCTTGCGTAAAGTCTACCTTATAATAGGAACGTTAATAGACTTTTATAAACTATCGTATTTAATCTCTTCTTTACTTCTTATCCTAATAGAGTATTACAACTAATACTTTAATTAGATTCTTATCTACCTATTAATACTTATATACCTTGTAATACTCTAATAAGAGCTAACTATTAATTAAGTTAAGTAACTAACTTGTTTATTAACCTCGCCCGTCTTATAGGAGCCTACTTACCCTCGTTACTTTTACCTAGTTCTAAGGTCTTAATATAGAGCTTAACTACTTAATTTATAATAAAGAAATACTTATAGTTTATAAAGTATTTAAGTAATAAAGAATATATTTATAAAAAGTAAAATATAAAATAAGAGTTTATATAGACTATATAGATCTTATTAGATTTATAATATATAAAGACTTAATATAATACTATATAAGATAGTAAAAATACTTATTAATATTTAACTTAAAGATTATATATATAAAAGGTAAAGATAATTAGTTTATAGATACTTTAAGTAAAAAACTAAATTTATAAAAAGAAGTAAATACTACTAGTATAGTTTTAGTTAAGAATAAAGAAAGATACCTAGTCTTAAATAAACTTAGAATAGCTAAAATACTTAAGAGAAAAAGTAGTAAATTAAAAAACTATTTTTATAAAGAAATAATAGAAGCCTTAAAAGAAACAAAAAAGTATAAGATCTAAGAAAGACTAATAAAAGTATATAAAAAGATATCTATTTTATATAAAATTTAGTAAGAATTTATAAGATAATTCTATAAGCTACTAGTATATAAATACTAAGATATTAAAAAAACGCTAGATAAACTATTATAAGACTACTATATACCTAAAGTAAAATAACTAGTAATAAAAGTATTATAAAAAAAATATAGTAGATCTATACTATATAGAATATTATAGCTAGTTAAAGTACTATAGTATTTCTAGAGAGTTATTATAATAGACTTTATTCTAACAATACTTATGCTAAAAGATATAATATTATAAGTTAATTATAATAAAATCCTAATTATTATAGATAAGCTTATAAAGTATATATACTATAAACTATATAAAAAAAAGTAAGATAGAAGTAACTAAATATTAAGTCCTAAGAACTATAATAGGCTAGTATAGTATTCTAGATAAGAATATTATAAATAGAAATCTATTATTTTTATAAAAACTATAAGGAATAATAAATATTAACTATATATTATCTGTAGGTAGATAAATAATTAGAATAAATAAAATAAATAGTAAAATAGTACTTAAAGTAATACCTTAACTACAACTAAAATAATTTAGTATTATTATTACCTATAGTATAGTTAGTGTATAATAGTATAAGAAACGTAGTAATAAAAGTATTATCTTTTTTTATAAACTATAGATTTAATCCTAATATATACTAGATACTAAGATATATTAAGTCTTAGACTTTAAAATAAGAAAACTTTATAAATAGAATAAAAAAAATATCTAATTAGCTATAATAAGATATAGAATTCTTATAAAATAAAATAGTAAAGTACTATAATAAAAAGTATAAAGAGAGACTCTAATTTAAAGAGAAGAAAAAAGTATAGTTAGTTTAAAGAAATATTAAAAGTAAATAATCTAGTTTAAAACTATATTATATAAAAATAGAACTATATAAAATTAAGAAAAAAGTTACACTAGTTATATTTAGACTAAGACTACTAGATAAAATAAAGATATATCTAACTTTTTATATAGTATTACTATAGAAAGTACTATAAAATATAGAACTTCTAGTATATAATATAGATACGTATAGAGAATAAAAAGATTAGAAAGTAAAGAAAATCTTATAATACTAATTCTATAATAGAAAAAACTACTACCTAGTAAAATAAAAAGGTATAGATAAAAAAGGGTAGCTATAAGAAGATATATAAGAACTAGAAGATAACTTTAACTACTTTAAGAAACTAGAAAACTTCTAAAGTTAAAACCTTCTAGATTACTTAGTAGTTAACTAAGAAAACTAGTACTATAAGTACTAAGTAGAGAAGAGATAGGAGTGCTTAATATAATAAGAACTAGAGTAGCCTCTAATATATCTTTAAGATTTAACTTAGCTTCTAAAGTAGTAGACTAAGTAATAGACTTCTTATTATTTAAAGCTTTTATCTTATAAAGATAATTTAAATATACTTAGTTATTAAATAACTATATCTAATTCTTAAGAAGTTAAGCCTAATATTCTTCTAGCGTATAACAAGAGAGTTCTTATTATAAGCGTAACAAGAGAAATTAAGATAGAACTAATTAGTCCTAACTTAGACGCTAACGAAGTATAAGATAAGTAGGGTAATAACCTAGATTAGGAAGCGTACTACAATCTAAATACGTAATATATAGAGTAATCTATAAATACGTATAATAGATTAGAGTAATCTATAGCGTTATATAAATAGATTAGTAGAAATATATAGTTAGTAATAATACGTATTATTAGGATAGTATTAGCAATCTAATCTCTAACCTAGAACGCTAATACTTGATATTGTACACACAAATTAACTATTATTTATAGTTATTACTAATTATAAAATAAACTTTTGTTATTAACTTACAATCGACTAATACCTTTAGTAGCTACTTGTAGTTAACAATAAGTAACCCTATTACACCTTACTAATTTAGTTATTGCGAGAAGTAAAGCGTAAGTAGCGTATAGTCTAGCTAATATAATAGTAGAAAGTTTAACTAAAAAAGTACCTAAGGTACCTATAAGTAGTTACGAGTTAGATAATATAGTATAGAAGTAAATCAAGGACTATCTAAATAACTTAATCTTAGAAAAAAAAGATATAAAGATAGTAATTAACGCCTTAGAAACCTAAAATAAAGAACTCTAAGAATACGCAAAGTAGAATAAAACTTAAATTAAAGTAGTTATTAAAGGATAGAATTAGATAGAGCTAATTATATAATACTTAAAGATAAGTATAATAAAGAAGCTACAAAAGATACCTGTACTTATAAAATTTAATAGAATAAGGAAGAATATAAGACCCTTTATAGTATTAGAATAACTTTAGATTAATATATAAGTACTATACTTTAATAGAAAAGATAAGACAGTAATATATATTAGAATGCACCTTAAAGGAAATATAATAAGATAGTTTAAACCTTACTAGATAGGCTATACAATATACGCTTAAATAAACTAGAAAGATAAAACAAAAGCTATTTTTAGAAGTTACGAATACTTTACTAGACGAATAAGAGTAGTATTTAGAGATATAGATATTACTTAACAAGCTAAAGAAAGGCTAGAAAAGCTTATATAGAATAAGAGTGTTCTAGAATATATATTATAGTTTAAATAGCTATTATAGAATATAGAATAGAATAAACTATATCTAATATTACAATTTAAATAAGAACTAAACTTGAAAATACGATACGAAATAATCTATATAGAAAAACCAAGAATACTAGAAGCTCTAAAGTAATAGGCAATATAAATTAACAATAATCTTTAAGAATAGAAGAAGAATAAGTATAGAGGACCTACTTAAAACTACAATAAGAGAGACCCTATAATCCTTAATACTAACAAGGATAAGAAGAAAAAGAAGAATAAAGACTTTACGTACTTTAACTATAGTAAACTAGGCTACTACGTAAAGAACTACTAATTAAGATAAAAGAAAGATATAGTATATTATAAATATAGAAAGCTAGAATACTTTGTAAAAGATTATAGAAGTAAGAACTCTAAGAAAGATAAAGAAACTTAGTTAAAAACAACTAAGAATAGAAAGAAAGCACTAAAAGTATAGGCTAAACCTTAGGAAAAAGTAGCTAGGAGTAAAGAACTATAATATATAATACTCTATTAGACCTTTTATTATAAAGACAACTACTATATATATCTTTCTAGTAAGTAGAGAGTAGGATAGTTTCTATAGAAGAATAGAGTAGCTATAATAAAAGAAAGAACTTAAGTATAGCTTAAAGAAACTAAATAAATAATAGACCTACTAACAAAAGATTTAGAAAGGGAAGAACCCTAGATACTATTAACCTAGGCTAAAGAACTAGCACTAGATAAAGAAACTACTATAGTTACCTCTAAAGAACTATAAGAAAATAAGAAACAAATTAATATAAAAGGTATAGAATACGCTTAGCTAAAAATATATAGTTATAATAGATATATAATAATAGATATAGAGGAACAAAATAAATACTAGAAATTTATTTAGAAATATTTACTAGTTATAAGTATAGAGGAAGCGTACAAAGACTAGAAAGAACGTAATCCTAAAGTAATAAAGTTTATAATATTCTAATAATAGATAGAATAATATATAGTTATAGTAGGAAGAATACCTATATAAAGAGAATAGTAATTCCTTATAAGAAAAACGAGATAGATTAATAAAGCCTATACACTACAAGTACTAATAGTATACTATATCCTAGTAATAGTAGGACCTAGAAAAGATAGATACTAGGAAGGAGATAATAAGAGAATAGACCTAAAATATCTAGCACATAACAAGATATTATAGATATTATACCTAAACACGAACTATATTATATATAAAGAACAGAAAACACGTAATTATATATAGCTACAGTGGGGTAACACGAAAAAAAAGCCTAAAAAAAAGTTATAGTTTTTAACTATTAATAACTCTACGAATAAAATAGCTAAAAATATAAGCGAACATAAATATTAAAGAAAATATCAAGGTCGTTATTTTAGTCTACTATAATTTTTGATTACTAAGCAGATAAGAGCTAAGATTTGAACTGTTTCGAGGACTTTTTTTTAAGCTAACTTCAAAGCTTAGTTATTTTTTATTTTTAGTATCTTTTTCTATTATTTTTTAATATAAGTTAGATATATATAATTAAATTAACATAGTTAAGTTATACGCAATTCTAATTATTTATAGAGTAGATATTAAGTAAAAGATATAAAATTAAACTTTTAGTAAAAACTTATATTTATAAGCTATACCCTATTAGTATTAATACTTAGTAGATTAATATTAAGCTAGTATATAGTCCTACTAAATTTTTTTTCTTAATTATAAAGATTTTTCTATAGTTTATTATAATATAAGCGCTTATTTTTTTTTTTACTATATTAAACGATTCTACTACTATATAAGTAGTTTATATAGGAAAATTTCTTTTATATCTTTTAATTAGTATATTTTTATATAAATTCTATACGTTTCTAATAGGATTTAGATCTAGACTATAGGCTAGATAAAGAAAGAGTTTTATACTATTTCTCTAAAACTAATTAATAGTAGTAGAAGCTTTATAAATTCTACTAGTATCTTATAAATATATATACCCTAGTATCCTAGATAGTAATATATAACCTTAGATAGAAGATCTATTAACAAGTTCTTTTATAATAATAATAAAATAGCCTAAAATAGAGTTATATAACTTACGTCTTTAAATATACTTTTTAAGATATTTATTAAGTACTATATAGATATAGTAAGTATAAAAAATAGGACTAGTATTAATTAGGACCTAAATAAACTCTAGGTCTAATGTTCTTCCTATCTAAATAGCTCCTTATACTTAGATATTTTTTTCCTTAGGTAATATAATAGTTAGTACGCTAGCTTTAAGAATCTAATTAATAGGAAAATATAATAGAAAAAGAATAGAATATTTTAGCCTATTAGAATATTTTTTAAACTTATTTCTACTTAATCTAAAGACTATTTCTTCTATAACTCTTTTTTTACCCTATTTTTAGTAATATTTTATCCTATCTCCCTTCTATATCTTAAAATATATATTTTTTAATATTAATCTAATTATTTTTTAGCCTTCTTAGCTACTTATTATAAGAGTAGACTCTTTTTTAGTATTTTATTTATTAATTAGGAGCTTTTTATTAGTAACGTTAATAGTATAGCTTTTATCTACAATAAATATTTAGAAGCTCCTAATAGAGATATTAATATTATTTTTAAATAATAATCTTGTATTAGTCTACCTAGGATTCTATATTAAATCTCTATTTAGTTACTATATTTCTCTTAATTTTAACCTAGTAATATACTTTTCTACTACTTAGCTAATAGAGGGTAAATAACTATTTTTTTTTAATAATTTACTTTATAGTATTAATAATAGATATATACTATCTATAAAAAATAGTAGTAATAGTAAATAGAAGTATATAGGAAGATTAAAGTAGGTTAACTTTAGGTTTAAATTTTAAGAAGTTTAT
>JALNQF010000666.1:0-17532 GCA_028456385.1 Ophiosphaerella korrae | reverse complement strand
ACCTAGTACTTACTTAGATAGCTTTATCTACTATTTACTCTTTTTAGTTAATTATTAAAACTACTTTATTAAGTTATGTTACGTAAAGTCTACTTTATACTATTAAAGTATAGTACTTATACGTTAATCTAGAGTTGTACTAATACTATAAAGGGTCTTAAGTTTTCCCTTATTCTATTAAACTTCTTAAGTATAGGTATCTTTAGTAGTTCTATTATTACGCTTATCTCTAAGCGTTGTATAATTAGCTCTATCTAGTTTTATCCTTTAATAACTACTTTAATTTAAGCTTTATTTTATTTTACGTATTCCTAGCGTTCTTTATTTAAAGTTTCTAAGGCGTTAATTACTATCTTTATATCTTCTTTTTTAGAGATTAAGTTATTTATATATTCTATAATTCCTCTCTATATAGTATTATCTAACTTATAACTACTTATAGGTAGCTTAGCTACTTTAGTTAGACCTTCTACTATTATATTAGCTAGACTATACGCTACTTACGCTTTACTTTTCGTAATAACTAAATTAGCAAGGTATTATAGGCTTACTATTATTAACTATAGTATCTTATATTATAAGAGTTAGTAGATTATAAGTTAATAGTAAGGTCTATATAGGTAATCTATAATAACTAATAATAATAGAAGATATTTTATAACTATCTTGTATTAGCGTTCTATAGTTAAAGGATTAAATTACTAATACTATACTAAAAATGCGTATTACTACTAACTATATAATAATTATATCTTAGTAGCTTTATTACTTTGTATTTACTAAGATCGCGAATTTATAAATTTATTATATAATAACTTTATAAATTTATATTTACTAAGATCGCGAATTTACGAATTTATTACGTGTCTAGGTTGTAGTTAGTTTCCTAATTAAGCTCGTTATCCTATAAGTTATTACCCTACTTATCCTAGGCTTTATTAGCTAAGCGTAAACTAATTAGTTCTATCTTAGTTCCTCTTGTTACTACTATAACAAGAAGAATCTAGTATAGATTAAAAAGGCTAAGACCTTTTTAGTAGTTTTTAGAATTTTTTACTCTTAAATAGCTTTAACTTAAAAGAAATCTATTAAAGTTCTTTTATTAATAATAATTATACTTAAAAACTATACTAAAGTAGTATAGAACCTAGATTTTTTAGAGTTTATATAGAAGCTTTACTCTTATAGTTATATAAATACTTAATAAATATACTAGATATAGTTTATTTTATTATTAGAGTATAGTAAAATATTATCTATATATAAAGTATTAAAGTTATATCTACTATGTTTTATTTTTATACTAATATTAGTAATATTATAATATACTAATATATACTAAATATTAGTAAGTTATAAACTTACTAATATTTAATTTCTTTTCTACTTTTAGTTAGTACTTAGTAAGCTACTAGGTAAATATACTTAGTACTTACTTAGATAGCTATATCTACTATTTACTCTTTTTAGTTAATTATTAAAACTACTTTATTATATTATCTTACGTGAAGTTTATTTTATATAATAGTTATTTTCTATAAATATTTTACTTTTATAGGCCTCTCTAAAACTTAAAGCTACGCTAGTAGCTTTGTTACTTATATTAGAGTTACTATAAAATAGCTAATTGTAGCTAACTCTTAATTACGCTTAGCTAGCTAAAAAGAACTATTCTACTAGGAATTATATCCTACTTTAGCTATAGCGTACTAAGTAGCCCTTTAAGTTTACTATATTATAGTTCTAGTTAAGGTTTTTAGTACTCTCTTTCTACTAGTACTAGTACTAATATTTAAGAAAGAAATATATACTAAAGAAAAGTAGTTTAACTACTTTATAAGTTATAAAGCTTTAGCTTATACTTACTATATATACTTAAGTAAGAGTGTACTTATACTAAGTATTAAACTTAGGTAGTAGTACTAAAAAAAGAAAAGACTCCTAAACCTATATAAATTACTAGTACTTAATTTATAAGAACTAAGAAATAAAGTACTTAAGACTTTACTAAAACTTTTACTAGCTAGCGCTAAAGATTAAAATCTTTATAAACTAATAGTTAAATATACTAATATAGTATATAAGTACTATAACTTAGTTATATAAAAACTTTTATCTTCTTAAAAGCTACCTTCTTAAACTAAAATAATACTAGCTTATAATATTTTCTTTACTTATAATAAGTATACTTATAAAATAAAGATATACTATATATTACGTAGCTACCTATTGTTAACTACAAGTAACTACTAGGGGGAAGTAGAGTAGATTAGAAGTAGATAATAAAAGTACGTATTATAATCGAACAATAGACTATAAATAATAAGATAATTCCTAATAGGTACTGTTAAGGTATTATTACTTGTAGTTAAGGACTAAATTACTAATACTACCTTTAGACTATATATTATTACTAACTATATACTTTTATTAATCTATTATACGTTATTATAGATTACCTTAATCTATTATACATAATTATACATTATACTAATCTATTATAAGTTATTACAAATTACTTTAATCTATTACACGTAATTATAGATTACTTTATATTATATGTCTAGGTTATTATTATAGGTATAATAAGAGAAATAGAAATAGAACTATTTAGCCTAAACTTAAGCGCTAACGAAGTATTAGACGAGCGGAGTAACAACCTTAATTAGAAAATAACTTATAACCTAGACACGTAATATAAAGTAATCTATAATTACGTATAATAGATTAAGAGTAATCTATAATAATATATAATAGATTAAAGTAATCTATAAGGGAGTATAATAGATTAGTAAAAGTATATAGTTAGTAGTAATATATATTATTAAGATAGTATTAGTAATCTAATTTCTAACTAAGAGCGATAATACTTTAATATTACCTATTAGGAATTATTTATTATTTATAGCCTATTACCTAGTTACAATATATACTTTTGTTATTAACTTTTAATCTACTATACTCTCCCTAAAGTAGTTACTTGTAGTTAATAATAGGTAGCCCTATTATACCTTACTAATCTAGTTATTAGAAGAAGTAAAGCGTAAGTAGTAAATAGTCTAAGCTAATATAATAGTAGAAAGTATAACTAAGAAAGGAGGTAAAGCACCTCTAAGTAGTTACAAGTTAGATAGAACTAACTAGTTAGTAGTTAAGATATACCTAAATAACCTAATTACTAAAAAGGGAGATATATAACTTATAATTAAAGCCCTAGAAACGTAGAATAAAGAACTATAGGACTAGATTAAATAGAACGAAGTTTATATTAAGGCTATTATAGTAATATAGAATAGGATAGAATAAACTACCTAGAGATTAGAAATAAGTATAATAAAGAAGCTACCTAAGATACTTATACTTAAGGAATTTAATAGAACAAGAAAGGAACTAAGACTTTTCTTAGTAGTAGTATAACTATAGATAGATATATAGGTACTATACTTTAATATAGAAGAAAAAAAAGTTACGTATATAGGAATACACCTAAAAGAGAAAGCTATAAGATAGTTTAAACCTTATTAGATAGACTATAGCCTATAAGCCTTAGGAATAAAGAAAGATAAGATAATAGCTATCTTTAGAAGCTATAAATATTTTGTACAATAAATAAGAGTAGTATTTAGAGACGTAGATATTACCTAATAAGTAGAAGAAAAGCTTAGAAGAGTTAAACAATAAAAAAGTATTCTAGAATATATATTAGAATTTAAATAACTATTATAAAATATAAAAAAGAATAAACTATCTCTTATATTAAAATTTAAATAAGGGCTAAATAAAAAATCTAATAAAAATTAATAAATATAGTAAAACTAATTACACTAATAGCTCTAAAAGTACAAGTAATATAAGTAGATAATAACCTCTAAGAATAGAAAATAAATAAATACAATATATACTATAGAAACTATAATAGAGTAGACTCTATAATATTAAAAACTAATAAAGATAGTAAGAAGAAGAATAAAGACTTTACGTATTTTAACTATAGTAAAAAGGACTACTATATAAAGGACTACTAGTTAAAGAAAAAAGAT
This sequence comes from Ophiosphaerella korrae, assembly GCA_028456385.1. NCBI lineage: Eukaryota > Fungi > Ascomycota > Dothideomycetes > Pleosporales > Phaeosphaeriaceae > Ophiosphaerella > Ophiosphaerella korrae. Next base: position 13,492 of record JALNQF010000666.1, on the reverse strand, counting down.
ATAGTATATTATAAATATAGGAAGCTAGGGTATTTTATAAAAGATTATAGAAGTAAAGACTTTAAGAAAGAAAAGAAAGCTTAGTTAAAAATAACTAAGGATAAGAAAGAAGTACCTAAAGTATAAGCTAAACCCTAAGAAAAAGTAGTAGTAAGTAAAGAATTATAATATATAATACACTACTAAACCTTTTACTATAAAGATAACTACTATATATACTTTTCTAGTAAATAGAGAGTAGGATAGTTTTTATAAAAGAATTGAGTAGTAGTAATAAAAGAAAAAATCTTAGACTAGATTAAAGAAACTTATAAGGTCGCCTCTAAAGAACTAAGAAGCAATAAATAATAAGTTAAAGTTAGAGGTATAAAGTATACCTAAATTAATAGAAGCTATAATAGCTACACTATAATAGATATAGTAAAATAAAATAAATATTTGTAGTTTATTTAAAAATACTTACTAGTTATAAGTATAGAGGAAGCGTATAAAGACTAGAAAATACGTAATACTTAGAATATAAAGTTTATAATATTCTAGTAATAGATAAAGTAATATATAGTTATAGTAAGAAGAATACCTATATAAAGAGAATAGTAGTTCTTTGTAAGAAAAACGCAATAGAGTAATAAAGACTATATACTAAGTATACAAGTAGTATACTATATCTTAGTATAAATAAGACCTAGCTAAGACAAATACTAAGAAGGGGATAATAAGAGAATAGATCTAGAATATCTAGTACACTTTAAAGTATCCTAGGTATTATACTTAAATACTAACTATTATATATATAGAGAAGCTATAGTAAGAAGGAATAGATATAATTATATAAAAACTATCTAAAGGAAAGATATTAAAGGATAGAAATTAATTAGTATACCTAATCGAGAGTATATAGTAATAAGACCTAGAAAGAAACTACTTAAAGAATATATCTTAGGAAGACTATAGTACTAGAAAGATAAATAATTTATAAAATAGCTAAAGTAAGTAAAGCTTAATAGTATAATAAGCCTATATATTATAAAAGAAGAAATATACTAAAGAAAGAAAGTATAAATTATAATTAGTAGTAGAGCTACAAGGAACTTTATATTAAAGAAGTTTATAGAAGATAAAGGAATAAAATATATAATAAAGAAATACCCTTAATAATAAAGTATAATTAAAATTAAATAATTCTAGGAACCTATTAGGTTTAAAACAGTACTCTCTATACTAGAACTAGAAAGACTAAGGATTAAAAATATAGTTATAGATATAATAACAATTAATAATAAACAAGAAATAATATTAGGTATACTATAGTTATAGATAACTAACCTTAGGATTAATTAGAGAATAGGGAAAATTAGTTACCTTAAGAAAGAAATACTAAAAGCTAATATAAGCACATATAAAGGAGAATTCCAAGAAGAATATAAGAAGTAGGAAAAATAACTTACTAAACCTAAAGACTATCTTCTAGAACACTAACTATAGGACTTAGTAATAGACTTAGAAGAAGAGAAAGACGTAGGTTAGAGCCTAGTCTATAGAAAAACTAAAGAAGAATCTTAGATTAAACGAGTATTTATCTAGAATATAATAAAAAAAGGATAGATACAAGAATCTAAATCCTTAGTAGTATATACCCTTATATTTATAGATAAAAAAGAGATAAATAATAAATAACCTTATATAGATTTTAGAAAGATAAACGTAATTATAAATAAAAACTAGTATCCCTTACTATATATAGATAAAATATATATAACAGGTTAGCTATTGTTAACTATAGGTAGCCTATCTCGTAAAAGTTAGTAGATTAAGAATTAATAACAAAAGCTCGTGTAAGTAATCTATAATAACTAATAGGAATAGAAGATGTTTTATAACTATCTTGTATTAGCGTTCTATAGTTAAAGGATTAAATTACTAATACTATCTTAATAATACACTTTACTATAGCTCTATACTTATACTAATCTATTTATATAACTTTATAGATTACCTTAATCTATTATATATTATTATAGATTACTACTAATCTATTATACGTAATTATAGATTACAACTACGTATCCTAATTATAGGTAGTTTCCTAATTAAGGTTATTACTATACTTATCCTATACTTTGTTAGTATCTAATTTAGGACTAATTAGTTCTATCTTAATTTCTCTTATTACTTCTATAATACTATCTTCCCCTCTATATAGGCTTTTATTTTCCTATTCTAAGGCTAAAGTTATTAATCCTATTTCTTTATTAATATAAAGTTCTTTATCTCCTAACTTTATACCTACTAAATCTATACTTTAACGTCTTTAGTTAGCTAATTGCGTATTATATTGTAGTATTAAAATATTTCTTTATTCTTGTTATAAATCTTCTTATCTCTTAATAGTCTACTTTTCTTTAAAATATAGTAAGGCCTATAAGGTATATATTTACACTAATACTTATTTATCTTATAACCTTTCTAGTATATCCCTTATAGACTATAGGTTAAAAATACTTATTTATATATCTATACTTATATTTAATAGGGAGAGCTATTAACTACGCTTAAGAAAAACTATTATTATAGATTATAGAGGCTAAAAAGGAACGTAATTAGATTCTAAGTATATAAGTAGAAAATTATACTTATCTTATTTGTCTTTATAAGACAAAGGCCTTAACTAATAAGAAATCTATTATATAGGCTATTCTCTTAGAATCTAAATTAGACTTTAAGTCTATAATATAGGCTGCTTAGGTTCCTACTATATTAGGCTTGTCTAGCGCCTCTCTACCTATCGCTAGTATCGCAGGTCTTCTATATTCGCTACTAGGTAGTCTAGAGGGTTTTAATTTTAGTACTTCTCTAGTTTCTTAAGGTAATTAAGATTGTCTTCTAGTTCCTATATCTCTTTCTATAGTTTCTCTTTCTCGTCTATACCTATCTATTTTACTAGATAATAGTTCCTTCTATTATAGAACTAGTATTATAAGATTTCTTTAACTTTTTATTCTTCTTATTCGCTATATATATCTACTTTGTACACTAGTAGTTCTACTTCTTATAGTACTTTTTCTAGTAGTACTACGTAAAATATTAGGTATATTCTTATTTTATCTAGTAGCTTCAGTTTAAATATAACTAGTATAACTTTCTTTTTAATCTTGTATAGTCTTATCTTAACGTAATCTAGTTTTAAACTTAATTATTTACTCTTAATATTTCTACATACTAACTATACTTTTTTTCTATCTCTAAATAGAAGTCTATCTTAGTATTTCTTATTATAGTACTTTACTATTTAATCTTGTAGGAATTCTATATCTTATTATAGTTAGTTATATATTTCCTTAAATTTGTTTATAAAGTTTTCTCTACTTAAGAACTAAGATACTTAGGTTCTTAGTATCCTATATATATTAGGGTTAAATCTATAGTTTATAAAGAAAAGTAATATTCTTATTACTATATTCTTTGCACTATTATATACTAGCTATACTATAGGTAGTAACTATACCTAATTGTTCTAATTATAGTTAAGGTAGTATCTTAAGTACTATTCTACTATCTAGTTTATACGTTCTAATTATCTATCTATTTATAGGTAATATACTATTAAAATTATATATTAGATTCCTAGTTATACTAATATTGTTCCCTATAGTTTTAATATAAATCTTATATCTCTATCTATAATAATCTTATCTAGAATACTATATTAGCTAATTATAGTTCCTAGAACCTAATATATAGTAACATCTATCCTACTTTTTTCTTTATATAGTTTAAAGTATAAGTACTTTATAAGCTTATCTACTATTATTAGGATTCTATTATACTTAACTCTTAATATTAGGTCTTTAGACTTTAGTAGTTTTATAATAACGTCTATTATAATAACTCTCTATAGTTATTCTAGTATTTTAACTAGTTATAGTATCTTGTATAGTATATATCTACTATACTTGTTTCTATAGCATTCTATATATTCTTATAGTACTTTAGTTACTAATTATCTTACTCTTAGGATATAGTAGTGTCTTAGTAATCTATCTAATATTTTGTTAATACCTTAGTATCTATATACTAGTAGTTTGTAGAATTATTATATAAATTCTTTCTATATTTTCCTTAGAATATATATTCTTCTATAGGCTTTTGTAAATCCTTCTTAGATTTTAAGTTTTTTTATTTCTTTAGAGACTTTCTTTATTTCTTCTTAAATCTATTTATCTAGCTTACTACTCTTTCTTTTAAGTATTGTAGCTATTTTAGGTGTATTTAGGACTAAATATCGTTCTTCGTTCTTAACTAGAACTGTACTAGTAGCGTTTACTTCTTCCTATAAGTCTAGTCTTCTACTTAAGGCGTCTATAAATTAATTATCTTTACCTTTAGTATATATTATTTCTATATTAAATATTAATAGAAACTCCTACTATCTTATATAGTGTTGTAACAAATCCTTATTTATTATAAATCTTATAAGATTCTTATAGTCTATATAGACTCTTGTTTAGTATTTTACTCCTTATAAGTATACTCTCTATTACTTAAATACTTTATAGATTGCTAGTATTTCTTTATTATAAATTAAGTAGTTAAGTTCTACTAGCTTTATCTTCTTAGAAAAGTACTTAACTAAGTATTCTTGTTTCGTGTCTTTGTCTTTTTATATTAATACTATTCTATAAACTAAATTAGATACGTCTATTTTTACTATTACTAGTATATCTAGGTTATATATCCTAATAACTAGGTTTTCTACAAATCTTTACTTAATTTAGTTAAATACTTCTTTGTATTCTTTAGTCTATTTAAATAGCGTATCTTTCTTTATAAGGTTTATTAGTAGTTCTATTAGTTCTAACTAGTTAACTATTAGTTTCTTATAAAAGTTTACTAGTCTGTAAAACTATTGTACTTCTTGTAAGTTTTTAGGTATTAGCTACACTTAGATTACTTTAATCTTATTTAGATTAATCCTAATTTTTCCTAGTTCGATAATAAATCCTAAGAAGTCTATTTCTTTTATATAGAATTTGCATTTTCTTATCTTAAGAAATAATTTAATTTCTACTAACCTTTCTAGCGCTTTATATATATATTATACGTATTCTTTATCTATTTTAGAAAATATAAGGATATTGTCTAAGTATATAAATATAAATACGTCTAAGTACTATCTTAGTACTATATTAATTCTTTCTTAGAACGCAGCTAGTGCGTTTGTTATTCTAAATAGTATAACTAAATATTTATATAGTCTATACTACGTTCTAAATATAGTTTTCTATTTATCTCTTTTCTTAATTCTAATCTAGTAATATACGTTTTAGATATCTAGCTTAGTAAAGATGTTACAGGCGTAACAAGAGAAATCGAGATAGAGCTAATTAGTCCTGACTCGGACGCTGACGAAGCATAGGACGAGCGGGGTAACGATCTCGATTAGGAGGCTACCTACAATTAGGACACGTAGTAGTAATCTGTAATTACGTATAAACAGATTAGTAGTAATCTATAATAACGTACTAACAGATTAAGATAATCTATAATTACGTGCAAACAGATTAGTAGTAATCTATAAGGTTGCACAAACAGATCACTATAAGTATATAGTTATTACAATACGCATTATTAGGATAGTATTAGCAATTTAATCCTTTAACTACAGAACGCTAATACAAGACAGTTGCGAAACATCTTCTATTGTTTATAGTTATTGCAGATTACAACACGAACTTTCTACTATTACCTCCTAATCTACTAACACCTTTAGGTACTAGGAAGTTAACCCTAGTAAACACCTATTACACTTTGCCGATTTAGTTATTGCGAGAAGCGAAGCGTAAGTAGCGCACGGTCTAGCTAACACGATAGTAGAAGGTTTAACTAGAAAAGGAGCTAAGGCACCTATAAGTAGTTATAAGTTAGATAATATAGTATAGAAGGACATCAAGACCTACATAAACAACTTAATCTCTAAGAAAGAAGATATAAAGATAGTAATTAACGCTTTAGAAACGTAGAATAAGGAGCTGCAAGATTACGCAAAGCAAAACAAAGTATAGATTAAGGCTATTATTAAAGGCTAAAATTAGATAGAGCTAATTATATAATGCCTAGAGATAAGTACGACGAAGAAACTACTAAAGATACCTATCCTCAAGAAGTTTAATAGAATAAGGGAGAAACTTAGACCTTTTATAGCCTTAGCACAACTCTAGATAGATATACAAGTACTACACTTTAACATAGAAGAAAAGAAAGTAATATATATTAGACTGCACCTTAAAGAAGATACAATAAGATAGTACGAACCTTACTAGACAGACTCTACAACATACTCTCTAATAACCTAGAAAGACAAAACTAGAGCTATTTTTAGAAGTTACAAGTACTTTACTAAACGAATAAGAGTAGCATTTAGGGATATAGACGTTACCTAACAAGCTAAAGAATAGCTAGAGAAGCTTACACAAAGTTAGAGTATTCCTAAGTACGTATTATAGTTTAAATAACTATCCTAAAATATAGAATAGAATAAGTTAGCCTTAATGTTACGATTTAAGCAAGGACTAAATTTAAAAATCTAATACAAGATAATCTATATAGAAAAACTAAGGACACTAGAAGCTCTAAAGTAGTAGGCAATCTAAATTAACGATAATCTTCGAGAATAGAAGAAGAACAAGTATAGAGGTTACAACTATAACTAAGATAAGGGAGACCCTATAATCCTTAACGCTAACAAGGATAAGAAGAAAAGAAAGAACAAAGACTTTACGTGCTTTAACTATAGTAAAAAGGGCTACTACGCGAAAGACTACTAATTATAGAAAAAGAAAGACACAGTATATTATAAATATAGGAAACTAGGACACTTCGTAAAAGACTACAAAAGTAAGAACCTAAAGAAAGAAACTTAGTTAAAAACAACTAAGAAGAAGAAGGAAGTACTACAAGCATAGGCTAAACCTTAAGAGAAAGTAGCTAGGAGTAAAGAAACGTAATACGTAATACTCTATTAGACCTTTTATTATAATAATAACTACTATATATATCTTTCTAGTAAATAAAGAGTAAGATAGTTCTAATAGAAGTATAGAGTAGTAGTAATAAAAGAAAAGAGAATAAAAGTATAGCTAGAAGAAATAGCCTATATAATAGACTTACTAATAAAAGACTTAGAAGGAGAAGAACCCTAGACACTATTAATCTAGGCTAAAGAACTAGTACTAGATAAAGAGACTACTATAGCTTCTTCTAAAGAACTACAAGAAAGTAAAAAGAGAACTAACGTAAGAGATATAGAGTATACCTAGTTAAATATATAAAGCTATAATAGCTATACAACAATAGATATAGTAGAATAAAATATAGACTAGAAGTTTATTTAGAATAACTTACTAGTTATAAGTATAGAGGAAGTATACAAAGACTAGAAAGAACGCAATCCTAGAGTAATAAAGTTTATAACATTCTAATAATAGATAGAGTAATATATAGTTGTAGTAGGAAGAATACCTATATAAAAAGAGTAGTAGTACTTTGTAAGAAAGACGAGATAGATTAACAAAGCCTATATACTATAAGTACTAGTAACGTACTATATCCTAATAACTAAAAGACCTAGTATAGACAAGTACTAGGAAGGGGATAATAAGAGAATAGATCTAGAACATCTAGCACACCTAGAAATTGCATAGGTATTATATCTAAACATATATTACTACCTATATAGAGAAGAGAAAGTACAAAATTACGTATAGATAAAACAAGGACGTGACTATATAAGAGTAATCCTAAGAAAAGAAATTAAAGGTTAGAAAATAACGTAGATCCCTAACAAAGAATATATATTAATTAGACTAGAACTAAAACTATTAAAAGAATACGTTAAAGAAATATAGTTAAAGTACAAATACATATATAATAAATATCTAAAACACGAGAATTATAATTGTAAAATAGGGTAAAAGCCCTAGAAGGATAGATAATTTAAAGAAAAACTTAAGTAAGAAAAGCTATAAGGTATAATAGGCCTACACGTTATAAAAACAAGTATATACTAAAGAAAGAAAGTATAAATTATAATTAATAGTAGAGCTACAAAGAACTTTATATCTAAGAAGTTTATAGAAAAGTAAGGAATGCGCTATATAACAAAGAAATACCCTTAATAACTAAGTATAATTAAAGGAAAACTATTCTAGGAACTTATTAAGTTTAAAACAGTACCTTTAATAGTAAGGATAGAAGGACTAGAGATTATAAATATAGTTATAGATATAACAATAATTAATAATATACAAGATATAATATTAGGTATACTATAGTTATAGATAACTAACCTAAGGATTAACTAGAGAATAGAGAAGATTAGTTACCTTAAAAAAGATATGTTAAAAGCTAACATAACTACGTATAAGAGATAATTCCTAGAAGAATATAAGAAGTAGGAGAAATAACTTATAGAACCTAACAACTACCTTATAAGGTAGACTTTACGCAAGATAACTTAATAAGGTAGTTTTAACAATTAACTAAAAAGAGTAAATAGTAGATAAAGCTATCTAAGTAAGTACTAGGTATATATACCTAGTAGCCTACTAAGCGCTAACTAAAAGTAGAAAGGTAGTTAAATGTTAGTAAGTTTGCGATGTTAGTAAGTTTGTAATATTAGTAAGTTTGCCATGTTAGTAAGTTGCAAACTTACTAATATTAGTGCGAAAATAAGAGATATAAGGGATAACTCCCTTACATACCTTCTAGAATATTAGTTATAGGACCTAGTAATAGAACTAGAAGAAGAGAAAGACGTAAGATAGAGCCTAGTCTATAGAAAAACAGAAGAAGAATTAAAGATTAAATAAATATTTATATAAAACGTAACTAAGAAAAGATAGATATAAGAATCTAAATCCTTAGTAGTATATAGACTTATCTTTGTAGATAAAAAGGGGATAGATAAAAAATAACCTGGCGTAGACTTTAGGAAAATAAACGCAATTATAAATATAAACTAATACCTCTAACTATAAATAGATAAAATATATAATAGGCTATAAAAAGTATAAATCCTTACTAAACTAGATATCTAAAACGCCTACTACTAGATTAGAATTAAGAAAGGAGATTAATAGAAAACTACGTTTAGAATATAATATAGACTATATAAATATCTAGTTATACTACTTAGACTTATAAATGCATAAGTAGTATTCTAGAAAAGAATTAATATAGTACGAAGAGAGTACTTAAACGTATTTATATTCGTATACCTAGACAATATCCTTATATTCTTAGGAATAGAAGAGGAATATATATAGTATATATACAAAGTACTAGAGAAACTAGTAAAAAGTTAGATATTTCTTAAAATAAAGAAATACAAATTCTATATAAAAGAAATAGACATACTTAGATTTATTATAAAACTAGGAAAAATTATAATTAACTTAAACAAGATTAAAGTAATCTAAGAATAGCTAATACCTAAAAACTTACAAGAAGTATAATAGTTTTATAGACTAGCAAACTTCTATAGAAAGTTAATAGTTAACTAGTTAAAGCTAATAGAGCTACTAATAAACTTTATAAAGAAAGATACGCTATTTAAGTAGACTAAAGAATATAAAGAGGTATTTAGTTAAATTAAGTAAAAATTTATAGAAAACCTAGTTATTAGAATATATAACCTAGACCTACCTATAATAGTAAAAATAGACGCATCTAATTTAGTTTATAGAATAGTACTAATACAAGAAGACTAAGATATTAAATAAGAACACTTAGTTAAGTACTTCTCTAAGAAAATAAAGCTAGTAGAACTTAACTACCTAATTTATAATAAAGAAATACTAGTAATCTATAAAGTATTAAAATAATAGAGAGTATATTTATAAGAAGTAAAATACTAAACAAAAGTCTATATAGACTATAAGAATCTTATAGGATTTATAACAAATAAGGATTTATTATAACGCTATATAAGATAGTAAGAGTTTCTATTAATATTTAATATAGAAATAATATATATAAAGGGTAAAGGTAACTAGTTTATAGACGCCCTAAGTAGAAGACTAAACTTATAAGAAGAAGTAAATACTACTAGTATAGTTCTAGTTAAGAATAAAAAAGGATATCTAGTCCTAAATATACCTAAGATAGCTACAACACTTAAGAGAGGAGATAGCGAGCTAGATAAATAGATCTAGTAAGAAATAGAAAAAGCCCTTAAAGAAATAAAGAAACTTAAAATCTAAGAAGAATTTACAAAAGCCTATAGAAGAATATATATTCTAAAGAAAATATATAGAGAATTTATATAGTAATTCTATAAACTACTAGTATATAGATACTAGAGTATTAATAAAATATTAGATAGACTCTTAAAAGATTATTATATCCTAAAAGTAAGATAACTAATAATAGAAGTACTACAAGAATATATAGAATATTATAGAAACAAGTATAATAAATATATACTATATAGGATACTATAACTAATTAAGATACTAGAATATCTATAAAAAGTTATTACAATATACTTTATTACGAAACTACTAATATCTAAAGACCTAATATTAAGAGTTAAATATAATAGAATTCTAATAATAGTAGATAAGCTTATAAAGTACTTATACTATAGTAAAGTATTATAGAAAAAAGGAATAGTAAAAAGGAGGTAGGTAGTTACTAAAGAAATATAAGTACTAAGGGCTTTATAAGGAGGCGAACTATTAAGGAGGGGAGGTATAAGAGAGCTAATAGGCCCTTAGGTTGTAGGATATAATCTATAGGAGTATAAACAACGTTTAGAACTAGTTTAGCTAATAAAGTCTAAGTTCCTTAAGACTAATAAGCTCTTAGGCCCTAGATCTATATTAAGCACATAACTCTATAATAACTAGCAACTAACGTAAAACTTAAACCTATAACCTTAGCCTTAAGAGTGCTAGCTTACGTACTATTGCGTAAGGCACAGGAATAGGTATAAGAATAGGTATAGGAATAAGTATAGTACAAGTACAAGTATAAAAATAGTAATACGCTATAAATATATAGAGCCTAAGACCTAAGGGGCTATAGGTAGTACAAAAGGCTAGTAGCGCAACTAGCTAAAAACAAAGAAGCTAACAGGAAATATTAGAGAAGCTCTTAACGAGCCCTTAGGTACTTAATAAATAGCTAATAGAGGTATAGACAATAGGAACATTAAAATAGAAAAATAACTAGAAAGAAAATAGTAAAGATAGAAAAGGATAACAAGCAGTATAGTAAGAAAGAAATAGCCTAGTAGTAGTAAGTAGTACACTATAATTATAGACAAATAACGTATAAAGAGAGTAGTAAAGGAAAGAATATTATAAAGTAATCCTAAGCTATAAGATCTAACCTATTATCTAATAAAGAGACTACACTAAGGCTATCTCTCTACTAGCTAAGAACTTCTTTATATAACTTAGGACTCCTAAACCTAACACCTAAAAGACTATAGGATACACCTAAAAGAATTAGTATACTAATAATAGATAATAGCTCTACTATCCTAAATATACTATAACTAACAATTAAAATATCTTTAGAGATATTTAGCTAGCTTATAGTAGCTATTAAAATAATAGTAGAATAGAATAGTAGAGTATATATTAGTAAATAAAACCTATTTATAGATAAGAAGTTTAAGTTTACTAGTACTAATATAATAGAGTTTCTAGATAGTATTAAAGAATAAGTAATCTTTTATAGATAGCCTATTAGAGACTAGATCTATAACGTTATTACGTTTAGTAATAAGATAAGAAAAGATATTATTAAACAAAGTATAACTAAGTTTATAGAAGTAGAGAAAGCTAAAGATTAGGTAAAGGTTAGAGAGGTAATAAGAAATAGATTCTAAGAGTCTAATAAGGTATAACAAGAAGAGATAGAAGAAGTACTCTAAACCTAGCTATAGTAATACTTACTTATAGATAACTTCTCTCTCTAAGACTACTTTAATAACTTTAGCCCTTAGTTTATAAAGTACTAAAGAGTAGGAATAATTATAAAAACTATAAAGAGATACTACCTAGTAAAAGGACTTAATAAGTACTACTTATAAAAAGTCTTTAATAAATACAACCTAAGTAATAAAAACGCAGAAGACTTTAACTTTTAAATAATCTAGAAATACCTTAACTAGCTAGTATAGAGAGACCTATAAGTAGAACGTTTTAACCTAGCCTTTAAAAGAACTATAAGCGTACTAAAGCTAGTAAGCTATAAGAAATAACTATATATAATAACTAAAAGAATATTTAGGCCTCCTAATATAAAGCCTATACCTAACTCTTACAACTAGACTTAAGGATAGAAGGGAGTCTAAATACTTCTAGGAATAGAAGTTATATAATTAGAAGTTAATAATCTTATAGAACACTTTAAAATAATAAAACTCTAAGTAATTACTCTTGTAGCTATAAATAACCTAAACGCTAGAGCCTAAGAGCTTATTTAGCTACTAGAGGTATACTTAGTTATAGAAAGACAAATTAAGGTAGATAAGTATATATAAACCCCTTAGGCTATAGTAAACCTATAGTTAGTAATACCTTTTATAATCGGGCTATAATTTTAAAAGAACTTTTTACTACTATTTTAGAATAGCGTAAGACTTTAGTATTAGAATAGCGCAAGACCTTAGTATTAGAATAATATAGTAAGTATAAGTTTAGACTTTTATAGTTATATTAGGTATAAAAACCTAAACTACTACGTTAATAACTATAAAGAAAGAAAAGCTTTAATACTTAATAGATAGATTTAGTTTAATCTAGAAACTAGAAGATACTAATAGAGTATAGAGCTAACTTACTAAGGGTTTATTAAATAGATTAGAGTAAGAGGTAACTAGAATAATACAATAATCTAGTATATCTAGTAGAGAATGTAAGACCTAAAGTATAGAGAAATAGACTCTTAAGTAACGCTAAACCCTATAGTATAATAGCTAGTATAGCCTTAGATAATAGTAGTAATAAACTTACTTAGGGGTGTAATAGACAATTTAGAAGAAGATAGAATACTAAGCGTAAAAGAATATAATAGATTCTAGATATAGTAACTAAAAATAAAAGGGAATCTAGTAGAAGAAGATATTACTAAAACTATATATATTACTATAGTAGGGTTTAAGACCTAAGAACTCTTAGTACTTATTCTAGCTATACAAAACAATTATAAAAAAGAGGCTAAATTCTTTAAATCTAAGTAGACCTAATTTAATAATATAGAAATAGAAATAGATCTAGAATAACTTCTTAAAAAAATAGATAAATAAAAGAACTACGTAAAGAAGCTTAAGTAGATTAATACTCTAGAATTAAATACTAAAGAAGTAATATAAAAAGTTATAGAAGCGCTAGTATCTCTATCTATATAAATACTCCTAGCTAATATACTAGACCTTCTTAAGAAGCTTATAAAGCCTACTTTTATAGTAGATAAGTTAGAG